>JAUKWC010041300.1:0-12306 GCA_032356245.1 Endocladia muricata | reverse complement strand
CGACGGGCGCGGCCGTCTGCCCGTCGGGCGGGCGGGCGGGGGAGGTATAGCGAGGAACAAGTGGAGTGGACGGAGGAGCGGATGGAGGGGGGGTTCGAAAGCAGGCAGTGGTTAAGGTTTCGGAGGTTGTTCAAAAGACTGCTTGAGCAGAGGCGTCTACCAATGGAGAGGGATCAGGAAGGGGAAAGCTTAGGTGCAGGACCGTTCTCGTCGATGAATTTCGAGGAGGATATGGGGGAGGGGGGGGAGCAGTGGCTTGGGAGGGGGGGACGGATGGCGCACCGGTAGTACGGTTTGGGGGGTGAGAGAGGCCTTTTTTTCGGGGAGGTGGATGTTGAAAAAGGTCAACCCTTTACCATCCACCCGAGCTTTCTCAGGAAAAAGGCAAGCCATCAGGTTGTGCTTTCTTGTGAAAGGCTCAAGCAGTGGTGTCTGTCTGTGCAAGATTCGCTGCGTTTGCGGCCAGTAAATTATATTTTAAGTTCTAGCACGGATGTTTGTTTCTGGGGCGTGCAATCGCCGTAATCGTTCAGCTGCACACATACAGCCTATATCCCATAGCCGGTAGCCGATAGCTCTGGACCTAGTCTAGACACGACGCTCCTGCGAAAAACACCGACGGTCTAGGTACTGACAGCCGCACCAATGAACGTCGAGGCCCGCTCTCTTCCCGCAATGAAATCCTGCACGCTGCGGATGAACAGTTAAACTCTTGCAATTCAAACTGACTTGGTCTGAGCATGACGTAATGACGGGAAAGACCGAGAGGGGAGACTGCGAGACTTCTTTGGGCGTTGTGGGGGATATGGGGACCCTTTCAGTGCAGCAGGGCGTTGAATATAAGGTATGATGCAATTGCATGTGTTAGTTTCAACTCGCAGACGATAGGCAAGGAAGGGTCGTTTTTCTCGGTGGCGAAATGACTCGACAATGACGTAGCTTTAGTGGTCTTGAGCGTGTGGCATTGGTCAGGAGTCTTCCCAAACTCTTGTTCGCCAGCTCACAAAGATCTGTACACGTTTCTCCCTTGCTATGGTAGGCTTTTCAACCGGCTTGGTTCGGCGAAGAAATACGTTTAGACAACTGCCTACACGTTTTGCACCAGAGGTCAAGAATTTTGATGCAGCGTATCTCTAGCTAGGTTGCGTCAATCAGATGTTCGCTTGCCGACTGACGTGACCGAGCTGTTAGTATGAAGGCGGACAAGTAGTTTGACGGATTAGCGTCGCTTTTACTTTAAGGCAGACTGTGTAATGTACATTACATGTGTAATTTACGAATAATTGGTGTTTGAGAGCTTACGATACAACCAATCAACCGGTTTTTATTGTGTAGCTTTCAACCGGAATGCTTCGCAACCATATCTGTGATAAAGGAGATAAGGCGCGTACTTTACAACCCACCCTGGGTGTCGACACGGCTTCAACCTTGCCGAGGCACAAAGCACCACTAACGCTTCAGCAAATAATACGTTCTAGGCAATATCATACGCCATTCTAAATACGAGCACAATGTCAACAGAGATTCTCACTTGCGTCCCTCCCCAACAACGGACTAATACACAAAAGAAGAACCGAACCCCGAGACCCGCCAATCCCTGAAAGCGCGACAGCATTATTTTCTTGACAAACCCCCACAACCGAATCTGTTCGTAAAGAAGCCACACTGAACAGCGTGTCCACCATGAACAACCATATCACCCCTCGTCTCCCTCAAGCACCACTGAGGGCGTTTGCGCACTTGGTGGAGCTGTATCCCTCCGCGAATCCTTGAGTTACCGAATTGCGGATATCTGAACCGCTGCTGGAGATCAGTTTCTCCAAGCCCTTGCGCATGTCGAAGCCGGTAAGGGCTTGGACAGTCTCGGGCACCTCAGCCACAATCCTCTCCATCTCACGCGTGAACTGCGACGGGCCGCCGCCGCCAGATCCAGACCCGACAAATACGATCTTGTCTGTTTTGGAGAGAGGGGCCGCAATCGCACGTGCCACCTCGGGAAGCTTGTCGATGATCTTTTCCATAATTGCTGCCTGGTTGCCACTACGGAAGTCACGCACAAAACAATAATAATAAAAACAATAAAACAAAAAGAAAAGAAAAAAAAAACCCAAAAAGAAATCACATACCAAATCTGTCAGCTTTTCGTTCCGACGCACTCGTTTCGCTTCCCCGTCACGACAAGCGCCCCCGTAATGCACACCTATCTCCCCAACGTACCATTCCTTCCAAAGCAAAACGCGGTCCCTGAGCACACTGATATCCGCTTGCCCCTTTGCCCGAATCGATGCTGCCTCCGCCTCCCCAATCGCCTTAATGCGCTCTGCCTCCGCGGACGCCGTCACCCTCTTCCCATCCGCCTCATTCTTTGCCTTGTACAGCATTGCATCCGCTTCAACGTGCACCACCCTTTCCATCTTTAGCCTCTGCTTCTCGACCTCGTGCTCCATCACACGTAAACTTGCCTTTGCCTCCGCCGCAAGCGCCTTCTGCTTCTCCACACCTAGAACCTGGTCCTGTTCGGCATTGGTAATATCTTTTGCCTTTTTCTGAATCGCCACACGCACGTCCACCTTGCGCTGCGCATCCGCCGCCAGCACGCTGCGCTCCATATTGGACTCGACCTTGCGCTCTTCCTGCTTGTTGGATGCGAGGTGTGCCGCCGCTTCCTCTTGCGCCCGCTTTGCCTGCGCCGCGCCTTGATGCTGCGCCCGGCCCTCTTCGGCCTCACGTTTCTTCAGCTCCAGCTGCGTCACCCCGAGCGCCTCAATGTATCCGAGCTGGTCCGAGATTTCCGCGACGGTGTATGACACCACGGTGAGCCCCATGTTGCGCATGTCCCCGTAACACATGTCCAGCACGCGTTTGGAAAATGCCGCGCGGTCACGGTGCAACTCCTCCACCGTCAGCACACCGATAATTGCACGCTGGTGCCCGGCAATGGTCTTCTGAATGGCGCTTTCGATATCATTGTCGCTCTTGCCAATAAAGTGCTGAGCGGCGAGACGGATGGCGGCATCGTCCATGTGCAGTTCACCACTCCCGGTCGTGGGGGAATCCGAGATTGGGTCTGCAGACCACCCTTGGATCTTGACCTGGCAACAAGAGGTGACATCGACGCCAACGCCGTTGACAGTGGTACCGTTCTTGGTGTGCACAGAGATGGTGCGCAGCTCGAGGGAGAGGGAGTCGACACGCTGAACAACGGGAATGGCGAGTATGCGGCCGCCGATGACGACGCGAACTTTGTTCTTGCCGGACGACTTGATGAGGGCCTGGTTAGGGCCCGCTGTGTACACGCAAAACTTGCCGAAGACCATAATGGAACAGGGGTAGGGTTGGCGAGGTGGGAAGGGTAGGAAAGGGCAGGGAGGGGTTGGGAGAGAAGAATCAGATAGCAAGAAGGTGTGAATCTGTCAGAAAGCTTCGAAGAGTGGGTGGGAAGGAATCAGGACAAAGGGTTTCGATGGTTCGTTTGAAGTTGAGCGGGCGATATAAAAAGAAGAAGAAGTAGGGTGGCGGCGATTGTAAATAGAGCATGAACGAGTGGTGGTACGTATGCAAGGCTCGGAATCGGCACGGAGTGGCCAGTGACAGCAGACAGCAATGCAGGGACAACGTCTTGGTCGTGTTGGTTTAAAACGGGGCGGCGCATGCACACGTTTGTCCTCTGGCCAGAGAAGGGCTTCGGAAGAGGTGTGGGGGGACTACAATACGTGTAGCTTGGTATTCCATTCGAATTCGTCGGGAGAAGGGGATCTCTTAACTCACTGGGCACAACCAGAATATCACAGTACGCGAGCTCTGAATGTGATCGTCACCAGCGAGGTCGCGCATTGAAGGTCATGAAGTGAGGCAAAGGGGGACCAAACAAGGTCTGGGACCGGGGGCGGCAACAATGCAAGTTGAGACGCGCAATCTCCTTGCGAATAGTGACGCTCGTAGCGTGACTTGGCTCGCCCTGCAGCAGACCCCGAATTCTGCTCCGTGTAACCAGACTCTATTGTAAAGGTACGCAGTACTGCTCTGCTGTGAACGACAACTGTACAGCACTGTATGGTTGCATCAAAGCAATGTTCGAGCTTTCTCTGCATCCTGCACAATGACTTGGCCGCTGTTTGAGGTATTGCATGGGCTGCTCCCTCTGCGAGATACAGAAAGTCCGCGCTGACATTCGGGCAGCTACTAAAATTCACTGCTATGGTACTGTCCTGTCCAGGGGTCTGCCGTCACAAAGAGGGCGGCCAGCTGCTCACGGCAAGCTAATTCTATTTGGCCCCAAGTCACGAAAATACTGATCCAGTTTGTGTACCCCCCCGTCGGAACAGCAACCACTTTCGAACTGGAGACCGTGACAAATGACCTTTCTCCTTACGACTAGAATTCGAAAAATAGAGGAAAACAGAACAAAACGTTTTGTCCAGCTCACCATAAAACACCACCCATGCTGTGTGCGTACAGTATCAGTTTACGTGCGTATACCTACAGGACAGGTCCCTGTCACGCCCCCTCGAAGAACGTCTACCCTGCCAACAATGGTAGCCTCAAAAGCACACCAGTGTACTGTAGTCTCGCACCAGATTGCGATAGCCCCTTCACGACTGCTTTGTCTCTTCATTTGCGGCGACGTGGGGGCCATCTCGACTGTATGGCGTCGCCATTCATTGCTGCCCCCACCTTTTCCTCGCTCGGTGCCGCACACGCGCCACGGCACTGCACCGCAGCCTTGCCCGGAACCGCCCATCGTTTCACACCCGACTTCATCCACTCTCTCGCCTCTCCTCTCCTCTCCTCTCCTCTCCTCTCCTCTCCTCTCCTCTCCTCTCTTCTTCGCACGCACCTCATTACCTCTGCCGCCCGCTTTCTCGCCCCGTCGTGTCTCTGTTCCACTCTTCCTCTCCCTCCCGTTTGCTCTCTTCCTGGCTTGACAATGATTATCCGGACATCCGGTCCTCACACAGCGCTGGTCAGGTCTGATGGCCAGATTGTCATTGCAGGCCGCATGATCGTCATCCCAATTCTGCAACACGCCAACAAGCTCAGTCTTCGCCTGCGCACACTCACAGTCCACACCAACAGCGGTACCACTCGCACCGGCATCTCAATACGCTTAACCTCCTGTTGCCAAGTCAAGCTGCGCGCCTGGGTTGCAGACCCCTCGCAAGCCTACGGTGTGCGCATCGATAAGGGCGCGCTGCGCCTCGCCGCGCAGCACTTTATCGGGAAGAGCGACACAGAGATAGACGAGGCTTTGCACGCAACCATCTCAGGCCACCAACGCGCGATTGTGGGGGCGTTGAGCGTGGAGGAGCTGTATCGTGACCGTGCAGAGTTTGCACGGGAGGTGGCAGAGACGTGCAATGAGGAGTTGGGGGGGATGGGTGTCGAGATGGTGTCATATGTGGTGGCGGAGCTGGGCGACGAGATGGGGTATATGGAGTCGATGGGGGTCACGCAGACGGCACTCGTGAAGCGGGAGGCGGAGGAAGGAAGATCGAGACATCGAGCTGCGGCGGCAACTTGGGTGAACAAGCAGGAGGCGGAGGCGCATTTGATTAGGAACACTGAGAGGAATCGGCGGGTCGAGAGTGACAAGACGCTAGAATTAAGTGCGGCGAATGCGAAACAGATTCAGGAGAGAAGCGAAGCGATTCAGAAACGGGCAGCAGAGATTCAGGAGCAGGAGGAAAATGAGGAGTTGTATGTGAAACGGAGAGAGGCGGAGGCATTCGTGGCTGCGGAGGAGAGGGTGGTTTTGGGGGAACGCGTCAAGCGGGAGGTGATGGAGAAGGAGATGACTGTTAGAATAGAGGCAGATGGAACGCTGTATCGGAGGCGGAGGGAGGGCGAAATGGCGAGAGTGAGAGCAACGGCAGAGGCGGACAGGGTGCGATGGATAGGCGAGGCGGAGGGGTTTGCGCAGAAGGAGAAGGGCAAAGCAGAGGCCGAGGTGCTGAGAGCGAGAGTGAATGTGTGGAAGGAAGTGTACGTTGAGCGCGAGCGTGTTGAGGGGCACAGGCAGAGGCGGAAGAGGAGCGAGAGACTTTATGCACACGGTGGTGGTAATTTTTGGGCGGAGAGAACAAGATTCGGTTCGACTGACTTTGTCGTTTTGGTTGAAGCACGTGTGTGGTGCTGAGCTTTTTGTGGTCCGTTTCGTATCGTCGCGTTGTTGTGTCATTGATGTTTCCATTCGGTGCGTGTATGTACGTTGCGTCCACGACAGGGGGAATGAGGCCGCTGTCCTCGATGCGCTTGTGACGAGGCTTCCTGAAATTATCTCTGCTGCTGTGGCGCCATTAGCTGTGGCAAAGACGCTCGTTTTTGTTGATTCGGGCACCAGTCAACGGGGGGAATGAAGAAGTTGGGGCTTCTTGTTGTATATTGAGTGCAATGTGAAAAACCAGGAGGCATTGTTTGCGGTTCAAGAGCACTACTCCGCATATTCACTCACCGGCATCGTCAGCGGGGAAGCTGATGTACCACTTTCGTACTGTAAATGCTTTTCTCCTGCTATGAGCTTGCGCTAGGTCTAGGTGTTCCAGGTACAACACGCAGCTGTGTGTTCTGTAAAAAGCTCTGGCTACTATGTTGAGCACGCTTTGTATTCGAGTAATGAGTCTCGCAAACAGACTCGCTTTCACGTTTCCCTGTCCCACATCACAGGGTAATGCTCACTGTGGATTTTTATCTCAGCATCGTGATTGCTGCTCGAGTCCGTCAGCAAGAACTGCTCATGTTTGCCTTAAGGAGCTCTTCACGTCTTTCCCAGGAATAAATGATAGATACTGTCCTCTGCATTTTGTAGTTTTGATGAAGATGGTACCACAACCTGTCTCATCTTATGCCTTAAGCGTTGCAAGAAGTGTCAAATGACGCTCGTAAAGACAGAAGTGTACCATGAATAGTATCGTACCTGGGCAACTTTCCCCGCTTCCGCTCTCTGCATGTGAAAAAATGAATCTTACTCAGATATGGCTGCTTGTGCTCCACATCGTTGCTCTTTGCTTCACATTTGTGATTGCGCTTCCTTCTACCGAATTGCAATTTCGGACCTTCCGCGTTGGGCTTGAAACGGAAGCTGAGACTGCTGCGATAGCCCTTTCGACTGATGATTTTGGTAACACATACGTCATAGGCCATACGTACGGCTCGTTTGGGAAAGCAGATAACCCACACCTAAGCGACATGAGCATTTTTGCAGCAAAGTTCAGTCGCACAGGAATCCTTGTTTGGCTGACGCGCACCGGTTCCTCGTGGGCAGATAGAGCATTCGACGGCTTCTACTTTGGAGCGGCTTTGTATATCACTGGGTCTACGAGAGGAAATGTGTCATTCAGCGCGCCGCGCTATGCGGGAAGTATAGGAACTGAAGATGGATTCGTGCTGGCGTATGACTCCTTCAGTGGGCAGCGAAAATGGAGCAGACAATTTGGGAATCGAGGTGCGCTTACGGAAATTAATCGTGTGGCCGTATCATCACATGCTGGAGTGTTGGTTGCTGGCCATTCGAACGGAAATGTTTTGGAATTAGAACAGCCTAGCACTGATCAGTCTCGGGCATTCGTGGTGCGACTTAATTATGCCACTGGCCGACAGGAACGAGGCCGTTGGATTAACAGGCGAGAATCCCCTTTCTTGTCTATTCCATGTCACCTTTTGCTTAGCAGAGACAGCAAAAGTGTATACATGATACTTGGAGCAGACCAAGTGCATAGCTTGGAGTCCGTGTTCGTTTCGATAGATGCAAACAACTATCTAGTGAAGCTTCAACATACTATCAGCGCGAGGAATTCATCCTCTGCATGTGGCATGGCCGAAAGTGGGAAGGCAAATGTCACAGTTGTTGCTTTTTCCAGCAAAACTCAGCCAGCAAGCAATTTTGCTCTGCAGGTCATGCCAGGAAAGTTGCGACCATCCAGCTTTGCAGCAACGAAGCACATAAAAGATATGGAGTCCGGAAGTGATGATTTCTGCAGAGGAGTGTCTATCAATGCGGCCGGCTATGCTCTAGTCATCGGTACCGTCGCCCATATGACTCAAAGGAAAGAAAACACTCCCGGTGTGTGGATATACGACACGATGGAGAATCACTCCGTCGGACATTACATAGACCTTGCAAAACTTGATGGGTATAGCCTCGGCATAGCTGGGTTCCGTTTAGACGATGACGGGAATATTGTCTTCGCCGGAGTGCGAGTCTCTCCAACCGGAATGCGGGAAGTACTTTTGGGTACATTTGGCATACCATCCAGCCTGAAGCAACGCTTTACAACTCTACCCACATCACCTGTATCCGCTGCGGCTGACAGCACCGGGATCGTGACCAACGGTGCTTCAATTACTTCATCAATTAATGATACCTTTGACGGCGCGCTAACGGCGGAAAGTGGAAAGGGCATTGATACAACTGCAATTGTGATTATATGTTTTGGAGCAGCGCTGCTGGCAGTGTGTATTGCTGTGGGTATTGCCTGCGTCTTGCGGGAACGGAAAAAATCAGCTTTCCTTCAAAACCGCACGTGAGAGACGCAGCTCGATTAAGCTTGGAGTTAGCAAGGAGAGGTGGTGTGAATGGAACTTGGACGGTAGAATGTGGACTAATCGGTGAGAGGATGTCGAGCGACATGTGCTCCAGGCATCTCATCCAATGGACTTGAAACCCAGATACCATACTGGCATCATGAGCGCAACAGGCACTGTCTTTCTAAGAATTCAACAACAGGCTTCCCCCATCCTATGTTTCCCGGCAGTCTTCCCGAGGGAAGGTTAAAAACAGGTTTGCCCAAATATTGACTCGGCCTGCTCGGAGGCACAGCAAGCATGACTGTACAGCTCAACTTCACTGTCCCAAGTATGCACTGCAAAGAACATGCAAATGAACCGAACGTGATTTCTCCACCAGAGCTGTTTTCCACACTTTGCCTGCTCAAATATAAATATTCAGTGACCCGTGAGTACAGTCCGATTTCGGACGGTCACAAAATGATCTTCCAAACTCGGACAGCCCCGGCATAGTGCATCAGAACCATTATATCACTTATGTGCTTCGTCAAGAAACGCATAAAAAAAGAACATGCTGATAGGTGAAGTGAGCTGGCATCGTATCATCTCGTGCTATACAGAATGCGTCTCTTTGCAGCCCACACTCTACATGAGCAAATCCCTTCGAGTTGTTTCAAAGTTTAAATATCTGCTTACTACTGCAGCCAGACAGTGAAGAGGCCGTAATTTATCTTGAGCAAAATACCACCTCCCGAAGAAGCGCTCAAACTGTACAGATGTTGTCAATAGATACAAAAAAGAACATTGGCGAGCTCGTGCCGGGAATTGAACCCGGATCTCTTCGGTGACAGCGAAATATACAGCGGTTTCATTAACCATTATACTACACGAACATTACTGGCCATTATTGTTTGGGGGGAGAGAATCATGAAATTTAAAGCTTCATTTCGTGGTTTTACTGGTCAAGTGAAAAGTTTATTGGTAGAATTAGCTAAAATATCTAGTAATCAGCCTCAACCTTCATCATTTCCCGAACCCTGCTATAAATTGACAATTTTCAACACCTTGCAGTACTTCGAACAATGTGACGTGATACTGAACGACAAATCTTAGTGGATTCCATTTGAAAAATAGGTCAGATCTGTTCATCTCCGGCCGATCTCATCGCACCTTGACCAAATTCCTTGATGGGCACCGCCGATCCCGCATGTACTAGATAGCACAAGAGCTACGCTACCCGGTCCTCTATCGTCCCTAACTACGGTTTATATGCACCCACCCCATATTGAAGTTCGCGCTTATTGTACAACTGATCTGCAACAAAAATATATGTGTCCCATGGCTTGTTATTCCTTGAAAAAAAAGAAATGAACAGGATCAGAATTACATATGACACCTCTAATGGTACACTATTGCGCAAAATGAACCCTGGTTCTGGAATGTGAACCCTTGTGGACGGTTCATTTCTAAACCCTGTATTTTGAGGTCAATGGATTAGGGTTAGGGTGTGTGGGGAACAGGGATTAGGGGATTAGGATTTAGGGATAGGAGGGGATGGAGAATACTTGCGAATTACTTGTAAAAACACCTGATTGCGGGGGATAAAATTTTCTGCGTTATCAGTCCGCAAAGAGGGTTCATTTTGCTGATAATGATAGGATTCTCCTTGCTGGAAGGGCATATTCGAGACCGACGGCACAATTCCAGACCAGAGCGAAACGCGGAATACATGACGCAAATAAGTAAAGGTTTTTTCATGGGTCTACAGCGATACAACTGTAAGCTTTTTTTAGCTGGTATCTATTGCATCTACAAAACGCCTCTCCGCCCATTTTTGGGATACCGCGGATGTGAGTCGGTACTGCAACATAATATCTGAAACCATACCTACACAGCTCAATGACAGTAAATATTATCCCACCCGGCTGGTCGATAGCGATTCGCTTCGACCCTGTGTCAGTGGGGCCTCCTTTCGATTAAAGTACAGTGGTTCCTCTCAGCTCCCTGTAGGCCTTTCAATTACAGGGGAACTGGACACAGTTCTTCTGTGAATACGATATGAACGGCTCTTCAGCAACGATCAAGTGCGCAAATTACTTGGTTCATTGTTTTGACTCCGCAGAGTCACTTCGTCCTCGGAGAAAGGTCTTGACACAAGCAAGATGTCGCGAGGGTGTGCATCTATCCGTGCCTCTAGACCATGGTCTGTAGGGCTTCTCCAGTTGTGATGACACGTCAAACTCCACGTTGCATTGGTACCCATGATCCAACCAAGAAACTCATGCGCAAATAGACGCAGCATCCTCTCAACAGAGACTCGCAACCGTTCGGACTGCAGAGCAACACGCCAACGCTCACGCAGTTATTTCTTTTAAAAAGAAAAGACACGACAAGTAAATTCGGTCGTTTTCCTTCTGCACCGTACCAGTCTAAGTCGCCACGCGTGCACTTGTCGAATGGAGCATGAGAGCATTAGCAAAATCAGCAGTATATCCGGTTTCGAAAGCGAATACGAAATGTATATGTGCAGCATAGCTTCGAAACAAAACAATATGCGAAGTCGCACATACCGCTGTGGAGGGTCGACGAGTAAACCGTACAATGTGCTAGCTAGCATGTGCCGTGGACAACCGAAGTACAGTGAAGACCCGAGATGGCGATGGTCATGAGACCTCGCAGGACATTCTATCACACAATATTCAGAGATCGAGATTGCACAATCGCCATTAAATCGGCTTTGTGCCGTAGGCCTCGTGTAGGTTTTCAATCTCTGGTTGTATTTGATACCGTGGACCAATCTCCTTTCCGTTCACCTGCTTGCATTTATATTCTCAATTTGTTCGCGGCCTTTGCATGTTACGAAAAAAGCGTTTGAGACGCCATAAATGTCAGCGTAGGCACACGTGGAAAAAAATCAAAGGCTACAGTATATCTAGGTTGATGGTCAGTAAGTTAAAAATGTTCATCTTGTACGATAGCTGAGTAACTCGAGTCTTCCAACACCCTTCGTGAAGCTATACGGAACGCGCGCGGAACGGTAACTCGGGTTTTCTCGCATGTGCGATCGCCTATTGTAGTGGTTCTAAACCCCTTCTTTACGACACTTGAATTTCAGCGACTGGCAAAATGGTTCTATGTCAGTGACTACTGAACACTGCCTTACCGAAATTGTGCACGGGCCTAGCTAGTGTCTATTGTACCTTCCGCCTCATATGAAGCGGGTAAAGGGCGAGTTATCATTTAAACTTTAACTAGCCGATTTCTTAGATTTTCATATCATTCGAAAGGTCTAGCTAGGACTGATCAGTTAGAGTACGGTTGAAGTTTTAGAAATTTCTTGAAATTAGTTTGTTTTGGCCTCTTGTAAGCAAAAACAAGCCTAATCTTACACTTCACAAACTAAAAAGTACGAGAACGAAGCGTACATGTATGCAATTTTTGCATTATCATAACACTGACATTTCTCTGACGTCGATTTGTCAATACGTTTTGCAATTTTTTCGTTCCTCATTTGTGACTTTCGGCCGGTACAATAGACACTTCGTCCATTGACTATATTGGTAGAACAGAAACTAAACAGCAGCCTCTGCGAAGGTGCAGATGCGCAACTGAGAGCAAGTTGGCATGTATCAATGTTCTGGCACTATATTTTATTCTTTCGGCCTCTACACATATTCATGCTTCGCTGCCACCGTCGGTATATCCTGTTATTAGGGTGCTCGCTCTACATTACCAGCAAAATGAACCCTCTTTGCAGGCTAATAACGCAGAAAATTTTATCCTGCACAATCAGGTGTGTTTTCA
>JAUKWC010041278.1:0-12309 GCA_032356245.1 Endocladia muricata | reverse complement strand
TCTCCGACACTTTTATTTTTAACCCCAAATCGTGCCTCCAGCACCATCTACGTAGCATGTGATCGTCATTCCAACAGTGATGTGCAAACTGGAAGGCAGGCGGGGCCGGTGGCATCGTGCAAGAGTCGCGAGGCGCTTGCTGTTCGATGCGATGCCGGGAGTGCGGGCTGCTGGTGGTGGGGTGGGTGAGCGAGTGGGGGTTACGATGGGGTGTGGTATACAAACTGGAAGGTATGGTGGGAGGGATGGGGGGCACCGTCGAAGAGTGGCGATGGGATGCGTGGAGTACGGGCTGTTGGAGGTGGAGAGAGCGAGGGAGTAGGGGTGATGGTGAGGCATGATTGTGAACATGTACATCCGTCAGAATATTCTGGAAGGGCTATTCACGTGGCAGTACGGAAATGTAGTAGAGTGGGACCGGACTTTCGTCGCTCGCAGTGAACGTTCGGTTTAGTTTCACTAAGTGCGCTGCTGGGCTGCACCTTACGTAGTTCCAAATGCAGCAAAAACTGTATTCGGAACTGCGAAAAGTGCCGTTATTGACCAGTACAACTAGGAATGGACTTTGACACGTCGAAGTACGCTCCGCAGTACAAATGCATCCTAGACTTTCACAGCCCATAGTATGTCAGTTAGAAGTACTAGACTCGGACCTCAACCATGTGAAAGTCCGAGTCAAGTAATACTAGACCCGGACTTTCACCAGGTGGACGCCCGATTGTAGTAATACTAGACCCGGAACTGCAAAACGTGTAGTAAACCACGGGTTTTAGTAGACCTCGTACTCCATTCAGTGGAGGTCCGCATCCATTTCCGAAAGCACAGACATACATGAACTCTACCGAGCTCGAGTGTATCGATGTGGGTCTGGACATCTGGAAGCCCAACCGGCCTCAGACACACTTCTGGAGGAACGTAGCAGACCGGGGGTGAGAATCATGGCAGAGAGTATGCCTACTTTGAGAAGCGACGAGGTGAGTTTCAGCACCTCGGCTTCACGTGCCCTGAGAGTTGCGCTGACTGCAGCGGCATTCCGCGCGAAAGCCCCGAGCCCCTCTTGTTGACGTCCAACGGGAAACTTTCCTCTATTGAAAATTTGTTTCCGTTCATTGCGAGCACACTGAACGGGGAGAAAATACTGCGACAGGGGCCGAGTGAGACCTGGTATAACCCGATTGTGAACGAGGGAAAAGACAAGCGGGACGCAATAAACGGGAAGTCGGGATTCGCCCGCTACTCCAGTACACAGAGCCTGCCGATAGAAGCCTGCGGATCGAGGAGGACTGGGTGTAGGCTTCGCAAAAGCGTGTGCAGCTGGGCGCGTGGGTGGGTCAGCTTGCCGCCTACGTCGGTCTGAGGAAGACATCTAGGAGGAAGCTGTTCATTCCTAAGACGAGTGGTCGGTTTTGGTTATTGGGATGGACTGCCTTTGGCAAGCGCCGCACGATGGCTTTGGCGACTCATTCAAAACGCAGACGCCGGGCTTTTTCGCAATTGTTAGCGGGGCAGTGGGCTTCCCGTTATTGGTGTCTGACTATCCACGAGTGTTTGTATACGGGGAGCAGAGCGAGCAGGTGGCCGCGGTGGCGTCGTTTAAGATCAAGAAGATCATTGTGACGCCCAACTCTGTGTTTTCTGGGCATCGGCATCTCATGCACGTCGGGGCTGGATATTGGGACCGCATTGCGGGTGAGTTGATGGTACGGTACCCTGTGCACTCTACGCCCGAAGGGAAAGGTGCGCCATAACAGGTGTTCTACGCACTGAGAAGCCTATCGCAGTTCCCGGCCAGTCAGATGGCCCGTGTTAGTAGTAGGATTAATGAAAGAGGTGAGGAATCGGACAGTGGGGACGACGCGGACGTGGTTGGGTTTGCAGACTCGGACACGGACGAAGGTAGTAGCGCGGCGAAGGTCAGTCCTAGATATTATGGTTTCGGATCTGATGACCGCGAGGATTTGATCGACGTTCCAACAAGTAGTGAGGAAGATTAGGTAGCTACACGAAGAAGTGACTCAATACTGTGAAATATAACAGACTTAAACGCTACGTGCCAGTTTGGGAACCGGGTCCAGGCGAGCATGCCACACCATAGCAGCTGGGAGAGACTTCAGCTCAGCCGCAAGAAAGGTTGCCAAGAAAAGTGGGCGATTGTGGGGCCGCTGCAGCAGGAAAAGGCGGTTTGAGAAGTACTTGAAATTTAGACTAGGAGGGTGTCACTAGTGACAGGGTCTGAGATCTACAAATGTGAAAACACATCAGCAAGTGGATGTGCGAAATGTAATCTGAAAACCAACATCCATCCGCCCACGTATTTTCATATGTGCAGATCTCAGCCCCTGTCGTTAGTGACACCCCACCAATCTTAAAAATTACATACTTTTCAACGTCACGAAATACACGTTTACAACCTCTCTCTGACGTGGACTTGAGGTTCAGTCCGTTTGTCCGCTTCGTGTGATACGTGTAAGACCTGTTCAGCAGAAGAAGTGCGTGCCTCCCGCTCTGCGCGGGTCAACGGTAGCATGGCTACGGAAAGGGTAGAGTGAAGTGTTGGCGTCTGCACTCCCTACGTGCTTCTAAGGATAGGTGGCCGTATAGATTAGGAAGAAAGTTATTCGGTATGAAAGGATACCGACTCGACTGTTGTCCCCAGCATTGCACTATAATTGGCAACACGTCGGCGCAAACCACACAGTGCCAGAGGTATGAATTCGTGCGCGCATTGTTCACCAGTCACAGGGCGATGCACAAAGCAGGCTCTACTACACGAATGCAATGCGAAGGACAGAACCACTACGTTTGAGCCCCGCGATAAAGTTCAACGTCTTATGTTCGGCACGCACTAAACTGACGCCGTCCAGCAGCACTCGTGCAATGTGCCATGTCTTACGCGGATTACACATTAGTCCTTATTTGCGTTCCACTATGTTTACAATACTGTCCGAGAAACCAGCGCAGATCTTTACGCATCAGCTCTTGCCATATAAGGTTGGTAAGATTCTAGGTGACCCAGTGGAGCCGAACATCACCGCGCATAATGCTCAGCTTTCTAGAGTCGTAGAAGACGCGTATTGCGCGTACTGGCCTTCAGTACAGTGGTACGAAATCCGTCGGAAGGCAATGAAGAGTATGAAAGGTCCAAGGTAAGCCTATCCGCGTGAGGCAGGCTATAGGTCATCCTGCGACATTGAGGTACGTAAGGTGAGGTTCTGAACCGCAGTTTTCTGCACAATTAGCAGTACAAGCTGAATGTTTTACTAGGAAATAAACAGCGGGTAGTGGATGCGGGCGTTCAGTTGACGCGGCAGTTCAATATATGTTTTTCTTGGCAGTCGGCGTCGATGCGGAAGACCGCCGTACTACACGATCTCCATGTTCTGGAATGCCACGGAAGTCAGCATTACATGGCATTCCAACGTGTGCGGTACATATGAAAGGTTTACGGGGCTACTGCACCCGGTGGACGTCCGCATCCAATTCCGGAAACATAGACGTGGTAGTCTGTGTTTCGTACAAAGGGGGTGAAGAAAAATTCTCGAGGGGTGGGATGTATTCGCCAGTCACCGACTGCAGCATTCGTAGAAGGGATTGATTACTATCGCTGGTGGTGACAGAATTGCTCTCAGTCTTACTCTTTCAAGCGTGGTTATACGCAATAGCTCTCGGGTGTGTGACTCAGTCAGATATGGGGAGTTGTACTTCGAATGTGAGGAGTTCGTGACTGTTGAGATAGTCAGCAAGTCATCAAAAATCAAATGCAAAGGACTTGAGGCCCAGTAAGAGAAACGTGAAGCTTCCATTGGAATTTGAGTGTGCGCTCAAAGCATAGTGGTACGACCTGGCCCATACTGTTCACAAGCACTAAGTAGCAACCACTTGAAAAAAACTTCCTAGCATCCGCTCGCAAATCCCAGGCGCGAGAAGGCTTACGACAATAATAATCCCGATGATGGGGGCGCAAAGCCAGAGACTGTAGAATTCCCCCGTGTTTGCGCTACAGGCGACGACGGTTCGCGTCTGTCCGTGTACTGCAAGACATAAATGAGAATGCTCTCTGATGGAGGGTTAGCTCGACAGCATGAGGGGAGCAATCGCGTCCTTGCGCGCAAGCCAAATGGCTTTCGACCAGATGGCACGTAGTCTTCGGTGGTTGAGCGAGGGTAGCTGAGTCGGAGAGGAAAAGGAGCTCTTCACGCCGACTAAGAATAAGTCACCACAACGCTAGCTGGACATTTCACATGCGGACTCAGTGTAGTGCAGTTGCACTACTGATAGTGCGCTACTGCAAGGTACTGTAAGACGCTCGTCAAGCAGTAGTACCCTATGTACAGTACTTTAAGCGCTGCTACACGCAGGGATGACTGTCTGTATGTATTCGTGCGCATCTACGTAGCATCGCATTTCCGCCGACGTACTAAGCTATTACTTAGTTATCGTCTACTTTGGCGCCAATCAAGGGTGCCGCAACCATCTTATCTCTGTCCATTCAAAGTTAGACTAGGCGCCTCTAAGAGAAGGTGCACTAGTGTGGATTTACTCTTTGCGTCCAACTTGTTTTCAGAAATCTGCTCCTTACCGAGCTCTTTAGTCATCATGTAAAGAAGCTTCCCCCGAACTCACCCGATGCACTTTAGCGTTCGTGTAAGATCCTTTATACCCTTCCCCTCGCCAGCTTCCGTTACCTATCCCTTCACCTACCTCTATCTCCATCTCTGTCTACCTTCGTCTCTGCCGCACCCGATTCATTCCTTCGTCAGTCCTGACCGACCTTCCCCTGCACGTTGCGGCCTACAGTCGTACAATCTGCGCCGTAAGGGCCGTCTGGTGTCGTTGCTCTACCAAACTCTCCGGGCTGTTAGCTACCCCATCCTTTGGATCTCATCCCCTGACTACACTTCAGATACTACAACCAGGTCCCGAATAATTGTGTCTTCTTCGTTGAATGTTTGATTTATGTCAATGTGCCGCTGTAACCAGCCTTAGGCCCGAGCAGCTCCGAGTGCTTTGCGCTACCCTTCGCGCCCCTTACTACTATACACCCTAAGTCTGCCGACGGTTCCAAAGGTTGGTGTCGGAGCTATGTGTGTAATAGTACAGTCCAATATTTGGGTCCTGAACTATATCTGGCTCACGTTCGGATAAATCAACGAAATTGAAATAATCAAAAAGTCCAAGTACATGGTAACGAATCAAAAAGGCTAGAGAGTTAATACGTCGCAATACGACTGGCCCATGCGCCACGCAGAGTCAACTCTGTTCTATGGCGGGCGTCAACGGCTTACTCATACTTTGTAACTCTCATTGGGCGATAGTTGTCCCAAAAGTCGAGGGCGCTGCAGACTAAGCCCTACACCGCTACCATAATGTAGGTGCGTACTGTTCATAATCTTGATGGCCGATGCACTACAGTGTTTAGTACTGATATCTGAGTAGGCCCTATCGGGCGGGGCGGTACAGGGACCCAAAGGGCACATTCATGCCTACGAATACACTTGCGATTGCAGCCTTTTGACTGGATGTATGTGGTATTTATCTTCTCTATGCGCGGCAAATGTACAGCTTGAAACTTTCCT
Source organism: Endocladia muricata (assembly GCA_032356245.1). NCBI lineage: Eukaryota > Rhodophyta > Florideophyceae > Gigartinales > Endocladiaceae > Endocladia > Endocladia muricata. The sequence goes on along the minus strand of JAUKWC010041278.1, from coordinate 6,733 downwards.
TGCAGTCTATCTGGAGCTAGCTCGGGGGCGGTGGGTATTTAATGGCGTTGGATTCGGCATGTATATGTATGTCAGCACTAATTGGTACTGTCATCGTAATTCCACTGTCGACTGTTCGTCGACTCGCGAGTTATCGATTGTCTGAGGAGTGTTTCCCGGCTGTCGAGGTGCCAGCGCCTCGATTGCTTTCCCCCTTTACGCAACCATGCTCTCTTTGGCGTTGTGCCTTACCGCTTCGAGCGGCAATTGTCTGGAACCTGTCGGAATGATTTACTCTCCTTTCTGTGACGGTCTATAGCATTTTTCCTACCACCGCGCAATACTGGGCTATTGCTCATGTTGGTGACCTTGCAGCGTGTGACTTCTGAGATGCAATTCATCTACATATGAAAACTTTCGCGTATCGAGCAAGCATCCTAGAGTGAAGCATCCTTAATATCACCGCCGATTCTCAACAGTCGGAATAGACTAAAGTGTTTTCCTAGAATTGATATCAGTTGCATACTGTAGGCAATAACCATGGTGACTGCAAAGATGGAGTACAGATCCTTTTATCCATTGCTGAAAAGCACGCCATCAACGTATTTCAGCACACTGACGCCGGCTGAGACCGCCTGAGACCACGCCATCAAATTAACTTCCCTTACGTGGTCTTTGTCGGTTCACTCGCTTACAATGTACTATCTTGCATCGGCTACCTGCTCGTTGTCATAAAAGTGTGCGGAATGGTTCTGCTTTCGCGTTTCGGATATCGGAGTACCAGTCAAATTCATGTTTTCTTTTCCACAATATCAGACGCCTATCACTCTGAGTCCCCACACGTAGCTTTAAACGCATAACTCACAGTACTGGACTAGGCAATTTTGCACTCTCCCGTATCCAGCGTGAATGCAGTGTCCTTTACGTATAAATAGGTCACGGCAATGAATGCGTAGGGATGGTATCGTACAAGGGCATTGGTTTCGTTCGAGAGGACAGTTTACCACCTAGGTCAGTATTCTGGGGAAGCTCACGGGAGTTTCTTGCAGCAGAAACATCCCACTTCAGTAGAATCAGGCATACTACTCTCAGTTAGCACACATCGGAGACTTCCGTCCTATTTTTGCTGTCCTTGCCGCCCAAAGTGCATACACACCATGAACTGATCCGCCCCGTAATGCTTTGTGCTAATGTCCCGGTCAGGCCGGTGACTCTTGTAGTAGCACAGCCTTATAACGCGAATCTGAGCGGAACCTATCCTTCTCCTTACGCAGATTCCTTCTTTTTCCACATTCTGACCCGAATTAACCCTCAACGCCCAGATTGGTATATTGACTTATATAACTGCAGTCTAGCGCGTAGTCCTTTCTCACGAAGGTTCGTTGTTGTGACGTGGAGGTCAGCGCGTCGTGCTTGCAAATTCAGAACTCTGCGATCACGAGAACTGTATGACCATAGATGGCGTAGCATTGTTCGGCAAGGTACATGGCATCAGCAACATATTCGGAAGCAACAATAGCGGACAACTATGAGATATAAGTATTGTAATAAATAGTCCAACGTGGCATCGTGAAAAGATCAGCAAACTGTCTCGAGGATCTTTTGTGCAGCTGAAGAATCCAAATTCTCGGACTTCGAGCGTTCACATACCTCTTACTGCGACCGTGGTTCGATTTTGCCTTCGTACGGTCCACACCGAGAAAACCCACAACCATCATATTCCACTTGACCAATGTACACAATTGCTACAGTGTGGTGATGTTGCCATAAGTTTTGAAAAGGGCTTTGCACTTTGGGGCCCGTCGTTCTGCGGACGGGTTTAACCTTGTACCGAGCGGCAGGAGTTCTCTGTGTCGGTCGTGCAGTCTGTCACTTACAGTATATGTCTATGTTGAGTATGTATGTATGTACTGTACATATGTCACCATGATAAAGTACACACATGTGGCTTATCATCTACGTACACGTTGTTTTTTGTCTGACGTGTACACGTGTTTCCTTGTGCCACATGTGCCCTCTCACAAGCTTGATGTTCGGGACGAACGCTGGCAGCATTCGTTCCAAACATGAGGAGGGATCTCCTAGTTTGGTGTATACGTATTGCGTATTGGCGCTGTACTACTGTTCGTATAGTTCGTCCCACCTGTGCAAGGCATGGGCAATGCCAGGCAATCGTATGTCCTCAACCGTACAGAAGGAAAAAGCATATTTTTGTTTTAGACGACCATTCAGAACTACTCTTCTTAGGGCCTACCTTTCTGTCATGCACACATCTCCGGGATCTTTGTTCGTTTAGTGCGGTTACCATTCTATGCTAGTAGAGGTCGGTGGGATGCCAACCACTTAGAATACATGCAAATCAAGTAATTACATTGCAGAAGTATACCATGGGGAAAGTCACTGGTACAAGAGTAGCCACTGAATCATTATTAGAATAATCACTGCAAAGTACCATTTTTTAAAATAGTGTTTTAATTGTTACTACTGCGACTAGCTTGAAAAAACATGGTCGTACTTAGCTGTATGACGGAAAGCGAAAATATATTGCATAGCTGACTGAAGTAATTTGCATTTCCAGGTTACACTACCCCACTCATATTGTGTCGTTTTATTAGTATAGGAGCGGCAATGAATTTCGATACGACCCCGCCTAGCTACTTAGAATTTTGTCCATGATTTACGATTCAGCGAGGTAATGAGATGTTATCTCGAGGAGTAAAGCCTGAAAGGCTTGCTTTAATTCGGGAACGAGAACGACCGTTCTGAACACCTACCTATCGATATATGGGATGGTTTTCTCATTACTACTGCCGATTCACTCGCAAAAGGTCGTTAAGTGTGGATTGCATCAACTATGATCACTGTGCGAGCCGCTGAATTCAGCAATTGCACAGCATCAATTCCTTTTTAACGCCGTCACCACCCCAAGAAAAGTCGATACAGCCTTAGAGTTGCTCTGCTCAAGTGATGTTGTTAGTAGGCTGGAGGGAGTCTAACATTTTGGTAACAATTGGCCAATCTGAGGCGTGGCATACCACTCAGAACTTTGGTCGTATCTGACTGCATTCTTTCTGAAAAGAAGAGTTTTGCGAAAGTTTTTTTTTCGCGTTTCTCATGCGAGGCGGTCCAATATTACTTGCCGGTCTTTTTCTTTTTCATCTGGGGACAACCGCAGCGCTAGATGATGTCGTCTTCTCCAATGAAGTCAGCAATGATGTTGTTGAGCTTGGAATGCCGTACGAAATAAGCGTTAGGCAAAGTAGTCAATGCGATCGGGAAGCCTGCACGCAATGCCAGACTTGCAACTTGAGTGTTATGCACGTGGAAAGGAAAAAATGTGACGACGAAGTCAGGTTCTTGCAGCAATATCAATCGAAGGCTGAAAAAGACCCATCAGTCCTCAGCCCAACTCAATTTTGCATACTTCATGCCTGTTTGCCGCGCCTCCGCAAACAAAGATGCAACATTATTCCGAGCTCACAACGTCGGCAGCCACTAAATGCATTAAACTCGATGATCGCGAGCAAAAAGAAAGAACTCCAGAGGGAAGAGGTTCTGAGGAGAACTTCAGAGATGGACGCCTCAAAAGTACGACCTTATCATAACCAGTACATGACCAAGAAAGTCCTAATTGACAAGAGACTTGCCCAGGCATTGAAGGCACGGGCGCACAATAACAAATTGATCGAGTACCTGGACACTTTTCAGTACCGTCAGGTGTTGCAAGAAGTAACGCGTATAAAGTATGAAAACAGAGACTTGCAAAAGCACTACAACTTCTGGGTGAACAAAAACAAAACCCTTTCGCATGCTGTCACATTGAGCATAGGGGCACTGAAACAGGAGCGAAACAGACTGTATGACGAGATGCAGCAGTACGAAGCTGACGCTGAGCTGATCAATGTGCTGCGCAACTCTCGAAACAGCAAAGAAATGCAAGTAAAGCTAATTAAAGAGCTGAAAATGGGGTTAAACGTGCAGGTTGACACGGCTCGAATGGTCAACGCCCAGTCCACCCAGGAGGCTATTTTTATGGAGAAAGCCCGCAGTGAGATTGAAATGCTGTTGACACAAATTCTCATCGGTATACGCGATGGAAAAGTCGACGTGAAGTGTGGTAAGTCTGCGTTGAGCTCCGTTGTAGGCCACGTATTCACAAGTTGAGCAGTAGAAAAGTCGCAGTCTATGGAATGTTTCATGAGTTGCTAAACCAGATAAGTTTGTGAGAAACTCGGGCGTCTATCGAGCCGTATATGCATCGCTTCGCGTTACTTCGTCACTCTTAAGCTGCTGACGTAGACAGAATGTAAACAGTGAAGATTCGAGCCCTCTTTAAGTCGTAGAAAACTTGAATATGCTGTCAGTCTGCGTTTCGCAACCAATATCATGACACAATTACGATCATCTCAAGCCCAACGGTCCATGATTATCTATCGGTTTAGCGACGCTTACACAAAACACGCGAGGCCACAGGCAGAAACTTGCAACGAAGCAGACCAGTCGAGTTGGCTCCTCTGGGTCTTCTTGGAGCCCAATACTGCTCATGCTGTGTGTCCAAGAGGATTCACAAAATACCAAATCGGCCAAGCTTTAGGGACACCGCACAGAGCAGTTCATGCTACATTCTCATGCAATTGCTTGGAGCGTGCAGTGATATCTTTGCTGGCTGACAAGGTGATGTAGGTCTCAAACTAACCTCGATAGTGTACTTTGGATTTCTAGACCACACAAACCAACCGAAAGTCCGGTCTGAATCGTTCATCGATGTTTGAGACAAAGTCGTCATCATTACTTCACTAGAATAAGTCATCTAGTCACTCTGTTGGCTTATGTGCACAACCAGACATGAGCGAAAATTTGAGACGACGTGCAAGTCTGACAACTTGCAGAAAACCGAAGAGTTCGGCTTCCTTTGCGTGAACTGCAGATACGACGAGACGCGGCCCTTCAAGCATGTTGAGAGCTGACTGCCACTACACACGTTGAGAGTCGACTACCATCACGCACAGCATGCAGGGGTGGGAAACACTGGGGGCGTCCTGTTCCGACTAAATGTCACCCCCGCAGATCGTATTGAAGCCTTTGGAGGTATTGGGAGGTATTGCACTCGCAATTTTCTTGGAACAACCGAAAAATCCGATCTGGCTACCCATGACTTCTGAAGCCGGTCCTTGATCTTACGACAGTATCACGGTAGTATCGTGGCAACCTCGACTATCAAGGAGTACGATTGTTTCATACCGTATACGGTGGCAAATGCTAAACTGAAGACTGATGGCCAGGCTGGGCTGCAAACTACGCACACAGAATTGCGACAAACCGCAAAGGCAGGTCTCGTTGGCGCGATTCTGCGCCTGTGTAGTAAACCACTCTCCTCCGTTGAAACCACTGCAATTCACGCTCTGCCGCTCCAAAGTCCCACCACACGCTTCCCCCAACCATCTCTTTCACCTCAACAGTCACCTCCCCAACCCCTATCCACCGCCCCCTTAGTCTTCCTCGGATTCATCGTCCAGGACTCCCACAGCTTCCTCCTCCCCCTCTTCTTCTTCCGCCAAATCCGGCCGTGTATCTCTCTTCCCACCGCCACCGCCAACCCCTCCCTCTTCTGCCCCTTGCGCCTCCTTATTTGCTTCTTCACATGCATCGATCCATCGGGAATACACGTCGATTTCCTCCTCCAAACGGTGGATCATGCACGAGAACTTGACGCCGCACACGCGACACTCCACCTTGCCTACATTGATGTCGCGCTCGATGACGCAGTCCACGGTCTCCTCGTGGCCGCAAAACGGGCAGTCAAAGATCTTCTCCAGCTTGGCCGTCTTCTTCTTTGGCGGGGGCTTTGTGGCGCGTTTGCGTTTGCCCATAGCGGGGAAGAAAGTTAGCGGCGGGGAAAATGGGGGGGCCGCAGAAGACTGGGGGTTACAAAGTGAGTACGGGGGGGGGGGTTTGGGGGTATGAGTATGGTTGAGCAAGAGTGCGCGTTGCAGAGGGTGATGGAAAAGCGGGAAGGGAGGGAGCTACGCGCTTCTCGGTGGAAAAGGAAAGGTCTGTGTCGAACATTGGTGCTGGCTCATATTTGAAAGAAGAGGAGTGCAGTTGGGCGCGCGTATGTGTGCTCCGTAGAGTTGCACCATACGCGTCAATCTGAAAAATTAGGTGCAGATTTCATTCATATATTGCTACGTGATTGGCAATGGTTTAAAAGTTTCTATATTTACTCAAAGCCACCCCAAAACTTGGCACACAGACGACGACTCCTCGCCAAAGCTATGCGCGTGCATTTCCCCCCACCCCCCCTCATACAGTAGCCTCAACCCTCCCCTCAGTACCGACCCTTCCCCACCCCGTCTGTCGAAACCGCGGTGGTCACGATATTCTGACATACCCTGCCTCTCAACGCAGCACCAAAAGGGTTATCTTGCTTAGGCTTCCGCACCGCCGTTAAAATTGTCATTGCTATTCTCCAGAGCAGATCATGCATACCACGCGTGCACAAAACACTACTCGTTTTGACTGTCAGGCCTACAGTATCGTGCTCCTCCTCTCTCGCATCTGATGCCCTCCGCTTGTCCAAACAAGACAAACTTGCCATATATCCGTGTGGCCACCGTCAACAGAGAATGCAGTATAGTCTCGTCGTCAACGTTTTTATCGAGTATTGGCTTGCTTCCGATTTCGATAACCCCCAGTCAAAACCGAACCTGAAAATTAGTCAACGAACAATTACCTCTAATGCCCACTTCATCCC
>JAUKWC010041277.1:0-51306 GCA_032356245.1 Endocladia muricata | reverse complement strand
TTCGAGCCGGCGTAGGTGATCGTCTGGATTTCGGCCATGAATAACGGTTCTCGGTAGGTGCCCGATCAGGCAAAGGTGTGCACCCGGAACGTTCCGGGTATCGATAGCCACCCCGGGATCGGGACTGGCTGGGCTACGGTGAGAGGCTCCCTCACCTGGTACCGGTGCTCGGCACCGATGAACTCGTGCAGGTACGGAAACGCGCTGCGAAGCGCATCCATCTGCCGACGCGGCCGGGTCTCGCCCAGCCCGTCACGCACGTAGGCCGAGACCTGAATCAGCCACGCGTACTCGCTCTCGCCGCACTCGATGCCGTACACATCGGGTGGGCCCGAAAAGGTTTGCTGGCGCAGGTACTCCTTGGGCGAAGGGTCAGGCTTGTCGGTTCTGTCCCACGGCGCGACCACGTTCGAGAACACGATCGGCACGCCTTGCGCGTTCGCATGAGCGATCAGCTCCCGCCCGATCGTCAGGGCGATGTCATCTTCCACCGCGCACCCTCCGGATCGGATCGTGAAGGGATCGGCTCATCGGACTTGTCGCACACTTTGGTCGACGGTTCGCTGCCACTGCATGAGCGCTACCCGAACGAATCCGGCCGGCGCTTGCGCGCTATAGCCGTATTCCAGCCTCGGCCCGTAGATTTTCGAGTTGGTGAAGAAGTAGCTATTGCCCGGGCGTAGCGCGTTCAGCACCGCTGTCACACTGGAACGCCGAGCGAAGGGCGTGCCCGAATCGATCGTGACAACGCTTCGATCTATCGCGTTGATGGCGCCGTTCCAGCTGGCTCGAAAGCTGCCCGTATCCACCGGTGAGCTGGCGACCACCATGCTCGATGTCGCAGCCGCCGACAGACGCATGGCCGACTCAAGCTTTTCGATGTGATCGTCGATAATCTCGGCCGCCGAACGGGTCACTGTCGGGTGAACACCCGTTGCAGCAGCAGCCGCTCGCCGGGCTTGACTGGTAGCACCGCCTGAATCGATCGCTCGACATCATCCCCATCGCGCAGCCGGTCAGCGGTGGTCACGATGTGCTGCGCATCGATCAGGTATCGCCTGTCGTTCGTGCGGATCGTCTGCCCGTCTATCTCTTCGTCGGTGCTGACCGTCTGCACCGCACGAACCGGCGTGACAAGCGGCTCGGACTCGCCGCCGGCTTCGGGATTGATCGCCGCATCCGGGTGCGGCTCATCGCTGTGCACGCTGGAGATGATCTGGATCAGCCGCCCGTTCTTCTCGATGCCGCGAATCGCCGCCAGAGCGGCGCGTTCATGCATGCGAGAGACGCACCGACGAGAACCCGCCCGTCGCACCGCTCGTCGCATCCGGATCCAGCAGCAGATGCTCGATGCGCGCGTACACGTTCGGCAGGTCCGCAAGCGTGATCGCGGTGTTCGCGCTCGCCCCGCTGGCGAATGCGTACTCGGTCTCGATGACATCGACCACCTCCTTCTTGATCGCAGGGCCTGCCACCGCTCCCGGATCGCTGCCCTGCCCGATGTAGTGCGCAAGCCACAGCTGCGCCTCCACGATCGCTCGCGGCACCATCGTGATCGGGTAGGCCACGCCCTCGACATCGAGCACCGTGGTGCGCGGCCAGGCGAGCGTGTTCGACGCAGATGCCTTCACGCCCTTGAAGCGCAGCGCCTCGATCGTATCCATCGCCCGAAGCAGCATTGCCTCGGTGGGCACGGTCAGATCCCGAGCGCCGAAAAAAGCAGCGGCCGCATCGACAGACACATACGACTGCGCCGATGCGACACCACTACCGTCCTCGACGATCAGAGGCATCGAGCTACGCTGCGCCCTTCAGGAACTCGTCCATGCGCCGGCGTCGATCGTTCTCTGCAGCCCGCTGTGCCTGCTGGCTCTTCTGAAACGCCTTCACCGAGCTCGAGAACGGTGTGCCCGTCTGCGCCTCTCGCTCCAGTACCGCCGTCATCGAGCGGTAGGCATCGTTGAAGCGCTTCTGGGCCTGATTCAGCTGCCCTTGGGCGGCTTCAAGTTCGGCCTCCACCTCGGCCCGCTCGGCGGCGGCGTCGGAGTCTGCGCCGATGCTCGCGGGGGCACCACTGGAAGGCAGTGCTTCGCTCTTGCCGGTGCCGGTCTGCGCGCCACTGGTCGGGGTCTGCTCGGCGCGCACCGCGTTTCCCGCCTCCCCGCTGGTCGCAGGCGCTTCCACGTTTGCCTGGGTGAACGCAGGATTCTCACGGGTGAAGCTCGGCGCGGCCTCACTCAGCTGGGCGCGGGTGATGTCCTCACCATAGGCCTTCTCGACAGCTGCCATCGCCGGCAGACCATCGCTCGTCCAGTCATCATCGTTCGCCGTGTTCAGCTTACCGAGCGCGGCGCGGATCTTGTCAGTCATCAGATTCGGTCTCTTGTCAGGGTCAGGGTTGCGAGAAACGCCCTCCCGGTCAGGGGAGGGCTACGCGTTACGCTGCGTCGTACTCGCGCGTGACCAGGCGGGCCATGCGCAGCTGCTTGCGCTCCTCGAAGGCACGCTCCCAGCTACCGCCATTGGCCAGCACCGCGTTGCTCGGACCGCCGTTGGAGACAGCACCCACGTACTTGTGGCCGACCGGGTGCACGATGCGTTCGGTGCGGTTGTAGAGCACCTCCGAACCGCCACCGTTGCCGCTGTCCGGGTAGCGCTTGGTCTCGGTCGGCACCTTGGGCAGGCCACGGCCCAGCGCTACCGCTGCGTTGCCGAAGATCCAGGTATCGAACACCCCGTTCGCCGCCGGCATGTAGTCCGAGACGATCAGCGTGTGCCCCAGATAGCTCTGGAACGCGACCCGGCCTTCAGCGGCGGGGATGAACTCGATCAGGTTCTGCTTCTTCAGCCGGGTAGCCACGATCGAGTGCACCATCACCAGACCCAGCTGGCCCATGGCGTCCCCCGCGGTCTGCAGCGCATCCAGGAAGGGGCCCGAGCCGATGTCGGTGGTGCCGGCAGCGTAGGCCGAACCGCTGATGTCGTTCGTCAGGTCGCCCTGCTCGTGCTCGTCGCTCGTCGGGGCGGCTGCGTTGTCGGCAAACACGCCCTTCATCGTGGCGATGAACGAGGCCTGCAGATCCCAGGCCCAGTAGTCGGCGACGCGACCACCGATCGCACCCATCGGATCAGCGCCTGCCAGGTCTGCCGCCAGGTCGGTGCTGGACCACGAGGCGTTGCGCGACAGACGGGTCTGCACCTCAGAGCCTGTGCGGATCTTGCGCGGCACCGAATCGTTGCTGCCGCCGGTGTACTTGTCCGACTCCTCATCCGAGGAGACGTTGGACTCCAGACGCGCCAGATCGTGGAAGAACGGCTCGGTGAAGGTGGAGCCACCGCCTGCCAGGGCGCCGCTCAGTGCGGCACTCTCGGCGACGGCACCAGATTGCAGAAGAATCGAGCGCTCGGCGGTCTCGCGCACGACGTACGGATTGAAGACTTCGGGGACGATCACGTCTTCCAGACGGGTAGTGGCCATGTGTCAGGGTGTCCTGTTGATAGGTGGATGGCTGCGGGTGTAGCGGCGCAGCGAACCCCATGGCCGCTGGCGAATAAGCGGATACCGTGCGGTGTCGAGCCATCTCGCTCACCGTGGGTATCCGGGTCGTGCTGATCGGGTCGTGCGCGGTGCTCAGGCGGCCTTGGCAGCCGGTCGCGCCCCGCCCACTTCGGTACCGGCGGACTTCGCCATGGCATCAGCCTTGGCAGGATCTGCGCGTACCAACGCACCCTGCTCGGTCTGGTTCCAGTGCTCGGCGCTGAACGGGTTGCGCCCACCACTGCCACCCTCACCGCCGCGCGAACCGGCACCGCGGCTCTCGGGCCACCAGTTCGGCTGCACGCTCTGCATCTCGGTCAGCCAGACATCCGCCGGCAGCCCGGGGGTCACACCCACACCGTCGCGGGTGACAGGCGAACCGCCGCCTTCGGGGATCTCGAACAGGTGCGGGGCGCGGAACAGCGCATCATTGACCCCGCCCGGCAACAGCTTCGCCTTCTGGGCAGCGTCGCGAACGTGATCGGTGATCGTGCGGCGGGTGTCCTTCGCCTGAAACTCGCCGAGCGCCGTGATGGCGTCCTGCTTCTCGGTCTGAAGCGTTGCGATCTGGCGCTCCAGGGGGGCTGTGCGCGCCTTCAGTCGCGTCTCGACAATGCCGTTGATCTTCTCGTCATCCAGCTTGCCCTCGGCGGCCTGCTTGTACTCGGCGATCTTGTCCAGATCGGCCAGGATCTCATCGGGGTCGCGCTCACCGAACTTGGCCAGCTTGCCCTTGGCCTCCCGGTGATCGTTGCGCTCCTTGTCCAGTGCGCCTTGCAGGCGCTGCACATCCTCGGGCGTCTTCAGCTGGGCGGCACCCAGCAGCACGAACTTCTCGCCCTCGGCGCGGAACAGGTGTCGCACCTCGCTCGGGACGGCGTCCTGGGTGTCGTACTCGGTCTCGATCTGCACGTCAGCTCTCTCCTGTGGGTGGTCGTCGTGGTGGACGCATCAGTCGTCCAGAATTCCGCGTTGGGCCAGCTGCGATAGCGTGTAGAACTGCCCGCGCTGGTTGATGAATGCGCCAAGCTTCAGATCGCCCCGGGCGAATCTCGCTGCTCGCGTGATGCCCAGCACCTCCTCCTGAAAGGGCAGGCTCTGGCGCGCCAGAAACTGCGCGTAGTTCGTTGTGTCCGGCACCTGACCCATCAGTGCGCGACGTCGCTTGCGCGCCCATACATCGAACGCGCCCTTGGTGCCATGGGGCAGATCGTCCCGATCCCGCACGCCGGCAAAGCCGCGTTGCTCGGCGTACTCGCGCGCCAGCAGACGGCGCGTGCTCGGATTGAACGGCCGCTCACCCAGCGCCTCGTCGCTGATGTGCGGCAAGCGCAGGCTGCGACAATTCCAGTGCAGCGGCGGGAAACGGCCCTCGTCGCGCCGATAGACCGTCCCATCCGTGGCCATGCAGATTGGCGTAGTCGTCGCGTCAAGCGTTGCCACGAACCTCTCGCGCTCAACCAGCCACGCGTTCTGCTCCCCGACCGCACGTCGCGCCAAGGCTGCTGCATGGGTCGCCGCATTCGTTGCGTGCCGGCGCGCATCGTGCCGCGCGCGTCGAGCGATGCCCTGCCCGCGTCCGTTCCTACCAGGGCTGCGAAACAGGCGCGATCGCAGCACGCTTGCCGGCTCACCCAGCTGCAGGCTGGCACGCGTGGTCCGCTGCAGCATCTGGATGTCCTGACGCTGTGACTGGGCGATCCATGCCGCGATCACCGCGCCCTCGACCAGCATCGAGCCTGTGTCCTGCGCAAGCTCTGCCCGCTCGGGCCGGGCCAGCTCGATCTGCACCGGCAGACGTCGCTCGATGATGCCGGCGTGCGCCTCGGCTTCATCACCTGCCAGCGCACGCATCTCGCTGGTCACCACTTGGCGGATGCTGCGCCACGCACCGCCGCGAAGATCCGCGATCTGACTGTCCATCGCCTCGAGCCGATTACGCGTCGAGCGCATGGCCAACGGCTGATCATCGATCCGGGCAACCGTTGCCAGAATCAGCGATTCAAGATCTGCATCGGTGTCGGCGATGAACGCAGCCGCCCGGTCGGACAGACCATCGGCGTAGCGCAGCAGATCGATCTGACGGCGAACCAGCGCATCGCTGATCTGCTCGTTGACGGTGGCGATGGCCTACGCCTGGTCCGCCTGCTCTGCTCCACCGCCCGGCAGCGGCGAGCGAGCCTCCTCGGCTTGCAGCGCTGCCAGCTCGTCCTCGTACTCCAGCTCGGTCGCACCGTTCTCACGAGCGAAGCGGTGGATGCTCTGCTCGCTGATGGGCGCCCCGAGCGATTTCGCTGTCTGCAGCTGCACAAGATTCGCCCCGTCCAGCACGTCCGCGGTGAAGTCCACGTTCGGGATCACCTTGATCGCCATCGGGTCGGCGTTGAACCACGGCGCCATCGATCGAAGCACATGCTCAAGCCCTGCAGCGCCTGCCCGTGCGACCAGCTGCAGGCCGGTCGTCTGGGCGGCGATCCGCAACCGCAAGGCATCACCCGACTCCTTCGCCTTGGAGGTGGCATCGATCAGCTGTCCGCCGCGCTGGGCTGCCCGGGTGTAGTCGTTCTCGAGCGCGGTTCGCTGCTCCTGGAGCCCCGTACCGTTCACACCGATGAACTTGGCATCCCCGCCGACCATCGGGATGTTGATCCGAGCACCTGAGCCGACACGCAGCCGCTCGTTGTTCTCATCGCCGATCGTGACCAGCGTGTCCTGGGCGGACCAGAACAGCGCGTGCCGGTAGTCCGCCTCGCCGCGGTAGATCGTCATGCACAGCAGCGCCAACCCCAGCAGTGGCGGCATGTCCGGTGAGCTTGCGATGCTGTTGGCGTTCACGAACGCGAACGGCACCCGATCCAGCACCGCCCCCATGCGCTCAACCGGTGCGAACTCAGCGGCGGCGATCGAGTCGCCGGGCGCAAGTTCTGCCGCGCCGTACACCGATCCGTTCGGATCAATGCGCCCGTCAGTGCTCATCGCGATCACCCGGTAGCGATCCACGTCTTTCCACACGAAGCCGTCGGTCAGCTCGGGCCCGGACTCATCGAGCACCGCGAACGTCAGCGCATCGATCGCGTCCGCCTCGGTGCGCGTATCCCAGTTGCGCGTGGTCTTGTCCCGGTAGGTCGAGATGATCGGCAGCGCCTGCCCGCCTTCCATGCGCAGATCGCCGAGCAGCCCCAGCCTGCCCGTGGTCAGCTGCAGCAGGTTGACTCGGCGCAGCAGCATGGCAAGCGATTCACCCCCTGCGGTGGCGCGCTCCTCGAGCATGGCCATCGAGGCAGGCAGCTCGAAACTCGGCGGCTTTTCGTGCATCGTGCCCACCAGATCCCGCACCGACTCGCGGTACAGATCCGGGTAGCTGGCGCGAGTTCGGTACGCATCGTAGTCGGCCTGGCCATCGCTGCCGGGCTTGCCTTGACCGTCCTCGCGATGCCCGCTGGTGGCTGGCAGGAAATCGGTACCGGCGGCCTTGACCGCCAGCTCGCCCTCGTAGCTGATACGCGCCAGCTCCCACGCCGCAAGCATCGCATCGTGCTCGGGGTGGGTGGACTCGACGCTCATTCAGGAATGCCCGGTGGTGGTGCCGGAGCCGAACGCAGGTCGCACGATCGGCATCGTCTTGAACACGAAATAACCACCGGCATCGACCAGATGATCGTGTCCGGTGCTCTTGTCCGGATCGCCGTTCTTGTCGTAGGCCTGCTGCTCGAGCGACTGGGCATACTCAACACAGCGCTCGGCATTCACTTTGAGCCGGCCGCTGGAAAAGCCTGCGTTCATCGCCAGCACCCGATCCTTCACCAACGGATTCGCGTTCGGCGCGCGCACCTTGAACCCTGCTGCGCGCAGGATCGACAGATCCGATACCGTTGCGCCCTTCGTGCTGCGAGATCCGCCCGACGCATCCGGGTAGATAATGATCTCGTGCTCGGGATAGCGCTCGGCAAGAGCGTCGCATACCGCTGGCGTGTCCAGCCCACCGGTCAGCTCATCCACCGCGTGCCAGGTGTCACCCCGCTTCACGTGCACCACCGAGGCCATGCTGCCAACGTTGAAGTCTTGGCCGATGTGCAGCGGCTCACGCGCGTGCACGACCTCATCGCTTGCACACCGTTGCCGATCGAAGTTGCGGTACACCGAGCCGCTGGTCAGGTTGACGAACTGTCCATCCAGATACGCATCCTGCAGCTCTTGCGGGTACGTGGATACCAACGCATCGATGTAGTCCGCAGGCAGATGCCGGTTGTCCCGGGTTCGCGCGTGAATCAGCCGCTTACCCTGGCTCGCCTCGGTCACGAAGATCCGGTACATCGCCCGAAACCCCTCAGGGGTCGACACGATCACCATCTGCCGCTTCACACCAGCACGGATGCGTCCGAGCAGCTTCAGATACGCCGCGTAGGCGATTTCCGGCTTGGTCGTGTCGAACTCGTCCATGATCACCCAAGCTGCGTTCACACCGATCAGCCGTTCGTGGTTCTCCATCGACTTGCACAGCACACGCGTCACCGTTCCACCGAATCGGCAATAGAAGATGCTCTCGGAGCGATTGAACGTGTACGCGATGCCGAACGATTCCAGCGCCGTGCGGAACTCCGGAATCAGGATCTGCGAGAGCAGCGGGAAGTTCGGCTCGGTCATGATCCCATCGCAACCGGGATTAGCCAGCATCAGCGCCACGCCCTTGCGCGCCACGCCGTAGGTCTTCCCGCTGCCAAGCCCTGCCACCATGCCCAGAACGCGTGTGTCGCTGTCCTCGATCAGGTCGTACTGGTGCGCCAGCAGCTTCTGCACGATCACTCGGCGCGACTCGGTCGGCATGCCGCTCATCCGGCGTCTCGCTGGAACACGATCGTCGGCACAGCCTGCTCGGCAGGGTCTTGCTCGTCCTGATCGGAGAGCCCGATCTCCTTGCCGATGAAGTTCGCGTTCAACATGTCAGCCGCAGCCCCTTCCACCTTCTGCTGGTAGATCGCCTCCTCCACTCGCGTACAGGTGTCCAGAAATCTGGGGCGTTCGCGATAGTTCGACCAGGTGGTTCGGGAGATGTCCAGAAAGTTGCACAGCCCGACAAGCGTCGGTGCGCGCATCTTCGGCACGCTCATCACGGTGCCTGCGCCCTGGAACTTCACAGCCTCTGCCGACATCAGCGGATTGGCGTGCGTCCAATTCAGGTATTCCCAGCACGCATCCAGCAGATCATCAGGCTCTGCGAAGATCGGCTTTCGCCCGGCGGAGCTTCGCGCGTTCCAGGCGGCAGCACCCAGGCTCGGCACGGGCGGCTGGACTTGCTCGTCCGGCTTGCCAGAGTGCTCGTTGCTCACGCAGCCACCACCGCCAACCCGCACCGCTTGCACTCGGCTACCGATGCCGGCACCAGGGTGATCGGATCATCGCAGCACGGGCAGAACGCTGCATGCGGGGGTACCAGTCGGGGCATCAGCACGAACGGCAGCACGATGGAGGCGGCCAGTGCGATCAGCTCGGGCATCAGATGTCGAATGGCCCGAGGAAGTAGCGGCGCGTGAAGAACCCGCACTTGGCGCGGAAGGTGACGCTCACCTGATCAGGCTTGGGCAGCGAGCGCGCCAGCTTCCAGCCGGTGCGGATCTCGTAAGGCTCAGGTGATGCAGGCAAGTCCTTGAGCACCCACGGCTTGCCGGTCTCGTCGGTATACGGCACCGGCTCGCGTTCGATCTCGGCGTAGTGCGATAGCCCGACCAACGAGCCCTTCACCGGCGCACAGTCGCGCTCCTTGGTCAACGTCAGGGTGCCCAGCAGCAGCGTGCCGCGCCATTCGATGTCGGTCAGAGACGTGTCGCGGTACAGCGGCTTGAACCAGTCGTATCCCATGATGACCAACGCCACCCCGAGAAACGCACCCAGCGCCATGGCGAAGAATCGATTCGCCATGTTCAGGACTGCTCGTCGATGGCTGTCGCCGTATCGCCCACCCAGCTCGGGACGTCCGAGAGCGAAAAGCCCCCCAGCTCGATCCGGTCGGCGATCAGCACCAGAGACGCCACCGCTGCCAGCGCCACGAGAATGTCCTTGGCGTTCGCGCCCAGCCAGATGAAGGGGCTCAATAGCCAGCGGATTCCCCGGCCCAGATCGCCGGCGCTCTCTCGGTGTCGCTCCCATCGCCTACGCCGCGCGCTGCCGACCTTGATCCCGTCGACGTCGTAGTCGTCGAGTCTGGCCGCTGGCATCTGCATCGGGTCCTCGTCCTCGCTCACGCCGCACCGCGTGCGTCATCACTGCACATCGCTCGACATGTCGGCGCCGTCCTGGGCCGTCTCGGAGCAACGCAGCGTCACCGCCGGGCGCGGCTCGGTGGCCAGGTGGGCGTCCAGATCGAACCACTCGCCTGTGGCATCGATCAGCCAGCCGTTCGGGCAGCCAACGTGCTCATCGGCTGTGGCGCGGCCGGCACCGAAGGCCAGCGCGAGCAGACAGACGATCGCTGTGATGAACCCCGCCCACTGCCAGCCGGACCAGCGTGCGGTCTCCTTGGTTGCGCGCGCATCCAGACGCTGCACCTCGGCGTTCACGCGACGCTGCACGTCATCGAAGGCCGGGCGCATGCGGGCCTCGACACGCTCGGCGATCTCGTCGGCGGCAGCCTTCACGCGCTTGATGTCCTCGGGTTCGATCATGTCGGGTCTCGTTGTCAGGGTCGGAAGCGACGCATGTGCCCGGTCGAGCGGCATGTGTCGTTGATGTTCGATGGCGGCGGCAAGGCGCTGCCGGGCGATGTTGGCGCTCAAGCCAGCGGCACGTCGGCGCCTGCCAGCGATCGCAGCACCGCGGCGTGCCGGGCCCACCGGTTCGGTGTCTGTCGTGCAGCACGGCTGTCCAGCGCTTCGGTGGCCGCGTCTCGCCAGTCGTGCCGTTCGATCGCCGCGATCATCCGCTCGAATCGGGCAAGCCCTGCGCCCCCGAGCTGGAAGGCCATGTTCGCCAGCAGATGCTTGACCTGCTGCGGCAGATCATCGAACCCGCGCACCACGGTGCGAGCAGCTCTGATCGCATCCTGCAGATCCTCGGCGTACCAGGCATCAACCAGATCAGGCGGCACGATCGTCCCAGCAGGCGCTGCGTACCAGTGGCCATCGCTTGGCGTGAGCAGATGCCCGACGCCTGCGGTGCGGTGGCCGAGCGAATCGGTGTAGATCGACTCGACGCGCCCTTCTTCGCGTTCGATCTGGCGAGCCAGCAGATCCGGATCGATCGCGTTCGGTTCGCGTGTTCGCGGCGGCAACACGATCCCGTCGAGCCGGCGCTCGATGTCGCCAGTGCGCTGCTGCATCGGCTCGCGGACAATCTGCGGCGATGCATCCCGTGCAGATCCCTGCTGGCCGGGTAGCAATCGGCGCACCGTGCGCGTCACTATGCTGTTGTCGCCGCCGCCTGCTGCGATCTCCTGCAGCGACCTGAACGGGGAGTACCCCAGGAACGACCAGGTAGCAACCGTTATCAGCGAGCCGCCCAGCGCGACCCACGAGGCCAGAAACCACTCCAGCTCGTCGCGCACTTGCGCCCATTGCGAATAGTCAGACCACGCGAAGAACACCGACGCCAGCATTCCGAAGGCTGTCACCGCCCCGGCAAACGACAGGCCGAAGTACCAGACCAGCAGCCTGCGGATGGCATGCATCCACTTCGGCCGCCACGTTGAGCGTCCGGCATCTACGGCATCGCGTGCCGCCTCGATTCGGGTCTGCTCGACCGCGGCGTCGGCGATGACCTCAGTCTGGCGACTGCGCTGGCGAGCCTCGCCGTACCGTGCAGCCGGGTCGGCGACACCACCCAGGATGTCTCGAACCCATCGCATGCGCTACGTCACTCGGCGGAACAATAGTCGGGTGCGTACTCGGCGATCAGCGCGTTGGCGATCTGCCGCCGCTCATCATCGGTCAGATAGTGCGTCTCTGGCCCCACCGAGCAAGCCGGGGTGCCCGTGTCGTCGAGCGTGAATCGCACGACCACCGGCTCAGGCTCACCGCTCACGCAGCCACCGACCAGCCCCGCCGCGATCAGCAGCAAGGCGAGTGGTCGGTGCATGTCGGGTCTCGTGTTGGGTGCCGACCGAGCCGGGCGGTCTCGAGCATCACGCCGCCGTGGCGCGTGAAAACGAAGATGTCCGGTGGTCGACGTGGCGGGCAGATGGCGCGATCACTGGATCGCATCGGACCTGCCGCAGAACGCGAGTGTACCGTTCTACCCCCTGTTTTTAAGCCCGATCTGGATACGTGGCGTGTCGACAGATCGGGCAGCATCCTCGGCTTGCATCCACGCCTCGATCCGGGCCGCCGCCCGCTCGGCAATCTCGCGCGCCTGGTGTCGGGTGATCGAACGCTCGATCGGGTCGCGGGTAATCCCCTGCGCGACCGACTCCCACGTCGGCGCACCTTCGACGAACACCAGCGCCAGCACCTGCCGCTCTTCACGAACCAGCGTGCGCACGATGCCGTCCACGCGCTCGGCCAGCATCGCATCGATCGGCATGTCCGCCTCGGCCGGATACCGCGGGAAGAACCAGCGGAACACCGGCGAGACGCGCGGGAATCCCAGGCCCGATGCGTTGCCCTGACGCACCCATGCGCCCCACTCGGCCAGCTCGCTCTCGGTCTCGCTGGCGACCGATTCGAGCCTGCGCTTGCGTGGTGTCATCGCACCGGCCCCTCGCCTTCGGGCGGCTTCGGACTCTGGTACTCGATCAGCTCGTCGATGGTCATCGGCTCAGGCTGTTTGGGTGCCGGGTTCGGCCACCAGCGTTTCTTGGTCGCGCGCTGCTGCTCGATCTGCTCAGGTGTCAGATCCTCGAACGTGTAGCCCATGCCGGGCGGTACGCGGCTCACCAGCGGACCAGTGCCGCGGTGACAACCACCAGCCCAAGCCACAGAACCGCCGCCACCGCTCGCCAGCGACGAGCGTGCCGCTGCGACGTCGCCCACCGGGTGTTCGCATCGGCCACCAGCTGCAGCGCTTTGGGCAACGCATCCAGCGCCACGTTCTGCGCGTTGGTCAGCTCGCCGATGGCGCGCGAGTGCTGGTGCATCACCGCATCGTGGTGGCGGGCCATCGCCATGAGCAGACGCACGCCGTCACGCCCGTCATCGCGCTTTGCCGGCCAGACGATCGGCTCGACGGCCGCCAGATGCGCGCACGCACGGGTGCGTCCAGCGGCCGACTGGCGACAGGCTTCCACGATCCGGTCCAGCTCGATCAAGACGGTGCGTCAGGGCGTGCAAGCATCCATGCTTGCGTGAACGGATGAATCAGTTGCCGGGCGGCGGCGGGGGCAGATCGTCCGCACCGGTTGTGGCGCCATCGGTTGCGCCATCGTCGCCGGTGTCCGTGCCCTCGCCTGCGGTACCGCCGGTGGCACCGGTATCGCCGCCCGTGCTCTCACCGCCATCACCGCCCGTTGTACCGCCGGTCGTGCCAACACCTGTCGTGGCCAGTGCCAGCTGCGCCTCGAGAAGCGCGATCCGAGCCGCATTGGTGGCCGCTTGCACCTCGAACGCCGCCAGATCAGCACCCAGGGCAGCGATCTCGGTGTTCGCAGTAGCAAGCTCGGCCTGCAGGGTCACCGTGCTCGCACCACCACCGGCGGCGATCTGCGCCTCGAGCGCTGCAATCTCGACATCCTGCGCGTCCAGCACGACGGTCAGCTCCTCGATCGCTGCGACGCACTCGCCCAGCTCCTGCTCGAGCGCTGCGACCTGTGCAATGGCGTCGGCCAACGGATCCACGCCGGGTGGTGTGACGCCACCGCCGGTACCTGCGAGCACCGCAGGGGCCGACTTGTGGAAGTACTGATCGCCCACACGCGCGCTCACCCGGTAGTTGATCGTTGCATCGAAGTTCTCGACCGTGAAGGTCTCCCCGGTCTTGGTGAAGGCGACGTAGCGAGCTACCTCATCGGCCGGGCTGCGCTCATGCAGCAGGTAGGCCGTGGCACCGGACACCGCATCGAAGGTGATCGTCGCGCCGCCGGAACCTGACAGGGTGTAGGTGACGTTCTGCGGCGTATTGGGCATGTCGGTACCGCCGCCGGTTGCGCCGCCCGTGGTGGATCCACCGCTCGCACCGCCAGTCGCACCACCGACGCCTGCGTCGATGTCCACATCATCCATCGGGTCCGAACAGCGTCCGATCGCATCGCACGCCAGCACGAAGTACGACAGCTCAGTGGCAGGGGCTGCGGTATCGGTGTAGGTCGTGCCCATCACCGTGTCGATCAGGGCGCTGTTGCGGTAGACGTCGTAGGTGAGCGCGACATCGATCGCAGGCCAGGACAGCATGACCCCGGTTGCCGTGCGCTCCCCTGTCACAGGCACAGGCGTTGGGATGTCATCCACAGCAAAGGCCGGGTGGGCAGCACCGATGCACAGCGCAGCCGCGGTAAGCATCAGCAGGGAGATACGGATCTTCATCGAATCGGTCCTGGGGTAGGAATGGGAATCGGTCGGGTGCGCAGCGCTACTGCGGCGCGCGAATGAGCAGGGTCGACGGCTTCAGCGCGCGCAGCCAGAACGCCTCGCCGGTCTCAATATCGGGCTGGCTGTTCAGCAGGTTCGTGTACTCACCGGCATCCCAGCGCCACAGGCTGTTCCGGATCAGCCCTGCATCCGCTGCACGTTCGATCGTGCAGCCGGGCGTGCAGCCCTCGCCGGCGATCGACAGACTATCCAGACCGATGGAGTCATCGAAGGGATTGCCGGCCATCTGCCAGCCGACGAACAGCGGCAGGCTGATGTCGCTTGTGAATTTCGCCGAGCGCTTTTCGCTGATGCGTTGATACGGCGGCATCGGGCCCTTGTGCCGGTACCAGAAGCCGGTACCGGGCGGCACTTGCGAGCCGAGCGCCAGCAGCGCGTACTCACCCGATTGCACCAGCTGCCAGAAATGCCAGCGATCAGCGTAGTTCGACGAATCCAGCTGCGATGCGTAATCGCCGTCATCGCGGTAGTCGACGATGTTGACCGTGTTCCACTGGCCGGCATCGGCCGCCCGGGTGAACGTCACCTGGTGCCATTGGTCGATCGGTAGCTCGCTCATGGGTGGACCCTGTTCGGTTCGTGGTTCGCGTCAGCAGCACCGGACATGGTGCAGAAGATCGGGTCGGCATGATTGGTAAGCGCAGGGCTTGGGCTTGCGGATCACGTCAGCCCTGCATCCTTGTTGCGTTGCCGGTACTCGTTGCGCACAGAACGCAGCTCGTCGAGCGTGAACTTGCGCGGTCCGCCCGATGCGATCAGACGGTCAAGCTCGGCATGGCCGAATCGCCGGACGATCGATGCACGCAACCCGACAAGGTGCTCGGGCGTGTGGTGGTTGCACTTGTGGCAGGCGAGTAGGCAGTTGCTTTCGTCGAAGGCCAGGCGCCCGTGCGCCCCGCGAGACTTCCAGTGAGCCGCTTCCTTGTCGTGCGATGGACCTTTCGGCAACGGCTTGCCGCACGCTTGGCATGGCATTCCGTCATCGCGCACCAGCCTGATCCAGCGATTGAACTCTCGCTGTGCCGCCTTGCGAATCGTGCTGCGATCATTTGCTCGGTGCGCTCTGACCGCCTTCGTCAGACCACCCCGCTTCGGCAGGTACGGCGCAACCGCTCGCGCCACCCGCTGGTCCTTCGCCCACTGGATACCGCAGGTCACCGAGCACACCTTCTCGCCAACGCGCGTGCGAGTGAACGGTGTCGTGCACACTTGGCATCGCCCTTGTCGCTTGCCGAGCTTCGCCAGCGGGGTCTTGCGCGCCAACGCCGTCAAGCGAACACCTTCGCCACCAGCTCACCCAGCGCCACAGCGGTCGACTTGTCCGGCACGCTGCGTGCCGTGCGCCAGTTGTACACTTGTGACGTCTTGCAGCCGATCGCTGCGGCCATGCCAGCGTTCGACCAACCCGCCTGCGCCAGCCGCATCAGGAAGCCTCGCGCGCGAGCCTCGTGATCGAAGCGCATCGCGTGCTCGCGATGTTCACGCGCAACGATCGCAGGATCGCGCCGCGTCAGTCCGGACAGGCCGAGCTCGGGCACCGACCAGCGACGCATGCCATCGGCGAGCAGCGTCTCATCACTCGGTGGCGCCGGACCTTTCTCGACCAGCCGGTGAATCGGGTTTGGAGTTTCCCACCTATCCCTGTGCGCGGCGGCCGTCGTGGCCGTCGTGCTCGGGATTCCCGGATCTGCACGCTTCATCGGACGCCGCTCCAGCCGGTGCTCTGGCCGAGCAGAAGGTATCGCCCTCCACGCGTTCGCTCCCGAAGGAACCGGACGACACTCCCGCCGCCCGTCTGATGTTGATCGCCGCGTTCACATCGCGATCGATGTCTACGCCGCAATCGCACTTCATCCGCCGCTTGCTCAGCGGCATGTCGTGTAGCTGGCCGCAGCCGCTGCACGCTTTCGTCGTCGGCATCCAGCGATCCACGACCACCAGATCCCTGCCGTGCCACGCGCACTTGTACGCCAGCTGACGACGCAGCTCGCCCATCCCTGCATCGGCTACGGCCTTCGCCAAACACCGGTTCTTGAGCATCCCTGCGACGTTCAAATCCTCGACACACACGACGCTCGCCGATTTCACGATGGCCGTGCTGGTCTTGTGGAGGAAGTCCTTGCGAGCATTGGCTATCTGCCCGTGGACCTTCGCCACCTTCTTCACTTGCCGGGCACGCCTGCGCGAGCCCTTCTTCTTCCTCGACAGCGCCCGCTGCTCGTGTCGGAGCTTTCGAGCAAGCCGGTACGTCGCACGCGGTGCGCCCGAATGCCAGCCGTCCGATGTCACCGCCACGTCCTTGATCCCGACATCCACGCCCACGACGTGATCCGGCATCGACCACTGCTCGATGGCCTCCTCGACCATGAACGAGACGTGATACTCGCCCGCTGGCGACAGCGATACCGTGACCATCTTCGGCACGCCGCTCGGGATGCGAGACCATCGGGTCTTGATCCGGCCGAGCTTGGGCAGGCGCAGCCACTTGCCCGGCACGCACATCAGCTTTCGGCCGTCGAGTTGGTACCGAATCGACTGCCTGTCTGATTTTTTCTTGAAGCGTGGGTATCGGCCGCGACCGGCGAAGAAATTTACGAACGCTGTGTCTTGATCTCGAAGCGCTTGCGTGCAGCATGCCGTCGTCGCATCGCGCAACCACGCGAAATCCGAGTCCGCTTTCACCTCGGTAATCGCCTTTCCCAGATCGATGCCGCTGACGCTCTGCCCGTACCAGCGGTAGACGGACTGGCGAGCATCGAGGGCCGCGTTCCAGCAGAACCTTGCACACCCGAACTCGATTGCAAGCTGGCGACGTTGCGTTGCGTTGGGCCGCGCACGAAGCCGGTAGGCTCGTTGGACGACTGCGGTATGATCTCGCTCGGTCACGATGGCAGCCTCCTGCGGCTAGCGATCTGGCAAGTGGTGCGACCGGACTGCAATCCCGTCGCACTGCGCTTCCATCCAGTATACCCGATCCGAGTTCGGCGGAAACGCTTGCCTGCACGCTCGTGCGGACCCGCACCGCTCCGCTGGGCATCCGCACTACGGGCATCTCTGGTTCGCGACCGCTCACGCCGTGCCCACCTTGGTCAGGCGGCACTCGGCCAGCTGCGCATCGCTCAGTGTCGTGCGCGCCAGCTCGATCAGCGCATGCCGCCCTGGCCTGCTCGGTGCACGACCGTCCAGCCAGTTCGTGACCGTTTGCTGCCTGACGCTGCACCGCATGGCGATCTGCGCCTGCGTCATCACTCGCCACAGCATGGCGGTGGCCAGCGCGAAGTCCGGCTCGTTCCGGGGCATCGCGCGCTGCTCGAGTCGCTGCGTCTCCTCGTCGGTCGCTGCGCTCATAGCCTGCGCCATGGCCACTGCGCCGCTTCGACAAGCGCGTGCACCTTCGGCACGCCGAGCACTCGCGCATGGCGGTAGCCGACGTAACCGCCGCCAGCCCATGCGCAGAAGGCTGCCATCAGCAGGTCGCCGATCATCGCCGGGTGCTCGCCAGGGTGATGACGAACAGCACCACCACGCCGATCACCGGCAGCAACCAGAACGGGGCGAGCACCCACCACCACGACCAGCTGATGACGCCGCCGAGCTTCAGGCCGATGAACAGCACGCCGAGCAGTGTGGGTAGGCCGATGTGCATGGGATTCGCTTGTCTTCGGTTGACGGTGAGCTTCATCGCTCTGCTCCGTATCGGGTGGCTCGACCGCGCGCACCGGCGCGGGTCATGGTCGGATCGTTGGCGTAGTCGGCGCACCAGAAGCTCACCAGTGCGGCCAGAGCTTTCCTGTTCGCCTCGGCTTTGGTCCGGCCGTAGTACGTCGCCCGCGTGCTCTTGAGCGTCACGCTGTGCTTCATCGCGGCTTGAATGCTCATGGCTTTGGCAACTCGATGAACTCGCCGCACTCGCGGCGCGACTGCCCGGTAAATTCGCTGAACACCACGCGGTGCGCTTCAGGCGGCGTGCCGGTCGTGAAACGAAAGCAGGACCAGCGATCGACGCAGGCAGCGTTGCTGCAGCGGGCAACATCGAGCGGCAGCATGCGTACCGATTCAGCGTGGCGCTGGTTGCTCATGGCGTCGCAAGCTCGATCAACTCGCCACTGGCCAGCACCACCAGCCGCCTGCGGGCCTCATCTACCGCCTCGAACAACTCGAGCGCTGGCAGATCATCTGCTCGCGCTTTCTCGACGAACGCCTGCATGTCCGCACGCAGCAGGTCGATGCCGCTCTCGAGCGCCGCCAATCGCTTGCGCGTCTGAACCATCGCGTACTGATCAGCCGTGGCAGCACTCAGGATGCGGCCCAGATCCTCGGTACTGCTGAAGGCGCAGTCGGCCACGAAATGGTGCTCGTTCGGGATGAGCAGCAACGCGGTGTCGATGCAGCCGAGTGCGCGCATGGCGGTATCGCGGGACGTGTTGCTCATGCCGCCTGCCCCATCGCCCGCTGCTCGTCCTCACGCAGCGTCTGCAGCACACACCCCGCATCGCTCTCTCGCCGCTGTATCGCACTCAGCCACTCGGCGAACAGCCCGACGCGAATGTCCTTCGAGCGCACGATGTCCAACGCTGCACCGACCTCCAGCTCGTAGAGCGACACACCGGTATCACCCTGGCGGGACAGCTCGATCAATGCAGCTTCAGCACCACCACGCACCAGCGCTCGTTCGCGCATCGCTCGGCGGTGCTCCTTGTCGTCGCCAAGTTTCAGGCCGAGCAAGATCGTCCACTTCCAGCGGCCCCAGATGTCGTCGGTATCCTCGCCATGAAACCTCGAAGCGATGGCGCACCACTTCTGCGCCAGACGGTTCTGAATCTGCCGGCGCGTCTCGACGCCCTCGGTCACGCGCACGGTGATGTCTCGATCGTCGGGCAGCGCATCGAGAAGCCGGTGCGCGTTCGCCAGTACCGATGCGCGGCTCTCGCCGAGCTTGCGCAGCACCAGTGGCGCAACGCTCAGCCGGCCCTTCGCGGTGAATCCGATGGCGGGGTGCTGCACAGCGTGCGGCGTCATCGGACACCACCGAGCAGCAGATCGCGCACCAGCGTATCCCCCAGCTCCTGCCGGGCAATGCGCATCAGCCGCCTGCGTCCTGCCAGAGTCCGCGGCACCAGCTCACCGCGAGCCAGCCTGCTCACCGTGCGCGGGCTGACGGCCAGCCATTCGCCGATCTCGGGATAGCGCGCGATCTGCGACAGCGCACCGACAAGCCTGCCGATCGCTGCCCGTGCATCGGCAGGATCCATCAGGCCCAGCTCGTCCGGTGGTGGTGCGGTCGATGGCGGCGGTGCAGCAGGCGGCGCAAGAGCCCGTGCGCTCAAGGCCATCCGGGCTCGGCGTAGCGGCGTCATCGGGCGCTCCTGGCAAGCTGCTCGGCACGCGCCCGGCCGGCAGTCGTGACCGATCGCTTGAGTGGCTTGAATCCGACGCACAGCGTCGGGTCGGTGGTGGGCTTGTATTGATCCAGCCACGGCGATTCGCCCATGGGTGCTAGTACCAGGTGCGTGGCGCACCGGTGGCGGTTCGCACAGCCTTGGCCTGCGCATCGGCTGGTCATGATTCCACCTCGGATTCGGCTACCTGCTCGACACGCTGCGCGAACAGCGCCTCACCACGCTCGCGATATTCGCGCGCTCGAAGCCGCGATTCCATGCACTGATCTTCGATCCGGCTCGGCGTGTCAGGCGATAGATCCAGAGCACCGAACAGGCTGCGCATCTTCGCCATGTTCTCGGCCGCTGACTGAACGGCTCGCTCGGAACGATGCCTGGGTGGTGCATGCCGGGGTGCAGCGATCTGGACCGATCGTGCAGCCTGAGCGCGCCGCTCGACACCTGCCTTGAACGGTGCGCGCGGCCCAGCCGTTTCCGGTCCGAGCTCGCCAGCAGGATCGATCCCGGCGCCAACCAGCATTCGCAGCTCGGCCTCGGTGTACTCGCCAACCAGAGCGCGGCGATGGAAGTCTTCGATCTCACTGCGATAGACGCCAGCTCGCACCACCAGATCCTTCGGGTGCAGTCGCTGCAGGTCCGTGCCCATGCGCACCGACAGGAACTTGCCCAGCGGTGTCCTGGCATCATGTGCGAGCGCCACCAGCGCATCGTTGCTCGGCAGCGCGCCTTCGATCAGCGCCACGATGTCGCCGACTTTGGGCATCCACTGCTCGCCGGGACGTCGGCAGTGAGCACGCACGGCCGCTTCGATCTCGAACAGCTCGAACGCCGCCAGATCCTCGAAGTCAGCCATCACCGCCGCATCCGATCGCGGCCGGTTGCCGGTGCGCTCGGCGCTCACCTGCCACAGATCGCCGAAGCGGCGTGCGTCGGCGGGCGTCACGACACCAGCCCCAGATGCGGGGCGTGCTGGGTGGCCACCACCTGCCCGTCGTCAGGCGGTTGCCCGACCATCGCGGCCAGCCGGTCGCCGAGACTGCCGGGCGAATTGGGCGGCGGCTGCGTTCTGCGCCCGGAAGTCACCGGCTCGATCGCACGACGGTGGCCCTTGATCACCTTGGCCAGATAACTCACCGGCGGATCATGATCGTCGCCCTGCGCGGCCAACTGCCGGCGCGATTGCACAACGGCTGCATCGAGCTCACACAGCTGCACGCCGTCAGCATCCCACTGGCGCGCCTGCGCGATGTTGCCCTGCTTGCTACGGGTGCGCAGCTCATCGTAGCCGTGCGTGTGCACCAGGTGACGCAGGAATCGTATCGGGTGCAAATCGCTCGACGACGACGACGCGGTAGCGGCCGCTGTGCATGATCCATGCACCGGTGTCGTAGATCCTGAAGATCCTGCCTCTGAAGGTCCTGAAGACCCTGAAGATCCTGTCTCTGTTTCTGCGTGGCTGGCACGCTCCTGGGTTTTCATGCTTGATCCATGCATGACCATGCTTGATCCATGCATGGATTCCCCTTCAGGATCAGCGTCTTGCAGCGACGGCAGTTCGCTGGCTACTTCCTTCGGGTGAGGCGACTGGTGTTGATGGAATTTCGTCACCTGAATGAAGCGCTCCCCGCTCACCCAGTAGCGATGGATGAGCCCGAACGCCTCCAACTGCTCCAGCACCTGGTCCATGTCGATCGAGCGGGCCGGCATCAGCTTCATCTTGATCGCCATCGGCCGGTCCTTCAGGCGCCCTTCCCGGTCGGCTATCTGCCACAAGCCGATGAACACGCACGTCAGCAACGGGTCGGCTGTCGCCAGATCCTCGTGTGTCCAGATCTCGGGCGAAACTGTACGACGTCTCATGCGATGGCCTCCGCGTTCATCTCGTTGAGCAGGCGCTGGAAGTCCTCGCCCTTGAATTGCCGGCGCAATGCAGCAGCGGCCCGCTTCGGCTCGCAGGGGATCGTGATGGTGCGCGTGCGGATGCCGGCCTTGATGGCGGCAGCGTTCGGGGACAGCTCGCCGGACTCGACCGCCGGCATCAGCTCGGGGTGGTCGCGTTTGAGCCTGGCAATGGTTCGAGCCGAACCCGTGCTGCTCTGATCTTTCAGTTGACTATTAATCAACTGGTCTGCGGCAGTCTCGGATCGGCGATCGCCGCCGTTCTTCCTCGCCGCCGGCACCGCTCCCACCTCGAACGGCCGCACATCACTATCGGGCATCGCATCCTTCAGCCGCTGGCACATCAGCGGGCTGGACGCCAGAAAGTGCATCAGGATCTCGCGCGTGACTTCCCAGCCTTCGGGCATTCTCGAATAGACAAGGCTTGCCATGTTGTCGTGACCAACCTGCTTCCACAGCTCGCCGTCCAACGTGGCGACGAGCGGCTGCACGATGTCGCCGAAGCCATAGCGCAGGACAGTGCTTACGTCGATCAATGCTTCAGGCGCGCAGCCTCGAGTAATCATCGGCCTCATACCGAACGAGCTCCCTGCTCCTCGACCCAGCGCTCCACGACCGAGCAGTAGCGACCGAGCGCATCGTTACCACCCAGGCGGACGGCCTCTTTCAGGCTGGGAAAGCCCAGTGCGCCGTGCAAGCGGATGTAGGCATCCTTGTGGGGCTCACCGGATCGACGGCAAAGCCGAGCGACGCCCTTGTTGATGCGTTTGCGCAGTCGCTTCTCGCTCTCCGCTGCGTCCACGACCACAACAGGCATTGCAGGCTTTGGCATGGCAACCGGGCCGAACAGGTCGCAGACGGTCGCGGCCACATCGAATGGAATCTCACGCCCGGTGCCATCGGCCAACTGCGACTGCACCGCTTCGATCTGCGCGCCGGTGACGGCGTCGTAGGACTGCTCGCGCGCAACGATCAGGCTCTCCTCGTAGGTCGCACTGATCGGCGTGAAGTCATGATCCGGCTTCTCTCGGCCGGCCTGACTTTCAGCTTCACTCTGCTGGCGTTCTTGACGCTCCCGCACGCCCTGCTCGCTTTCACTTTCAATGATCGACACGAACTGCTCGTGCAGCGGGAAATGGCTCAACACGACAACAGCCTCCTCTGCGGCGACGCCCGGTGTCTGACGGCCAACTCGACCAGGGCCAAACAACTGCCGGAACAGCATTTCGGACTGAATATGCCGAAGCAGACACGCAACCTGCAGGCGCGGGATGTTCACACCCTCGGACACCAGGTTGATCGCCACCAGGTACTTCGCTGTCGAGCTGCGAAAGTCGGCGATCTTCTCGTGTGCCCGCTCGTCCTTGCTGGTGACAACGATCGGCTGCTCGCCAGTGACCTGCCGTATCTTGCGAGCGACCTGCTCGACGCGTGAATCCTCCTCGGCGCTGGTCTCTTGCGCGTTGCCTGACGGGCGACAGACGAACAATGCACCGGCGTCAGGCTTGCGCTTTCGTATCTCGCAAAGCTCCAGAACCGTGCGAGAGATAAGCTCATGCAGGTGCTCCGAATCCGGTGCGTAGAGCGTGCTGGCCACATTGGAGGCGCTGCTCTGGTCGCTTTCGCTCGGACGCAGAGCATGGCTTTCGCCATTGCGCAGGTAGCGAGCCTCGCCATCGCAAAGTCGAAACTTCACGCTGCGGCAGACCGAATCCTTGATCGCCTCTCGGTACGAATACTGAAAGTTCGGCAGCACCTTGCCATCCGCGTTGTAGGCAAGACCCGGAATGCTGCGCCCGTCGGTGCGGAACGGCGTGCCAGTGAGCAGCACGGATCGTCGCGACATCGCGATCAGATCATCCAGGCCGGCGCCCCAGCTGTTGCCATCGGATCCGTGATGCACCTCGTCGAGCACGAGCAGCAGGCCGCGTCGCTCTGCATGCAGTCGCACGCTGTCAATCAGCGCAGGCTTCAACGAGGCATAGCAGATCGACGCACCGTGATAGTCGCGACCGATCGCACCACCGGTCCATCGTTCGGTCAGCTGCACGCCGAAGTGGCGGGTTATGTCGGCGCGCCAGTCAGCGCGAACCGTTCGCGATGGCGAGACGATCAGCACGAACGGCGATTGCCCGACACCTGGCATGTTGTCGCGCAACCAGAAGCCACCCATGAGTGTCTTGCCAGCAGCGGGACAGGCAATCACCGAACCGGTGCGAAAGGTGCGCAGCCGCTGCACCGAAGCGGACTGCCACGCACGAGCAACCAGCCCGGTCGAGGTCGTGAAGTTCTCCTCGATGACCGGTCGATGCACGCGGCGGTGGCATGGTTCGCACAGCAGCACCGCGTTGTCGATGGTGGACGCGCCGCCCTTGCCGTGAGCCACTACATGGTGCGCGTCCACGTCGCCCTCGAGCGGCCCGTGACAGGCTGGGCATAGCCCTTCCTGCTCGTTGAACAGGTGCAGCTTCTCGGCAGCCGTAAACAGCCGTTTTGGATCGCGCGCCACGTGGGGTAGAATCTGGTCTACGTTAGTCATGCCGATCAATTTCTCTTTGCGGGGATGGGGTTGGCCGCGAGAGCCACCGCCGATGCGTCAACATCGGAATCACGGTGGCCTTCGCGTTTGTGGGGTGCCGGCATCAAGCCGCGCAGCTGCCAGGTAGCGCGCTCAAACCCAAGGCCGCACCAGTGCACCGATGCCCACGGCGAGCGCCGGCGTGCCCAGCACCCGGCCGATCTGCTCGGCGCTGAGTGCAGGTGCAGTCTTCTCGGCGCTCTGGGGCGCTGTTCGCTTGAGCGCCACGGTGCTCAGCAGCAACAGGCCGATGGCGTTGGGGATCGACAGGTGCGGGGTGTCGAACAGCGGCATCAGGAACCAGGCCCAGAGCGTTGCGAGTGCCCAGCCGTTCACGGTGAGCGCGGCGGACAGGGCTGCTGCACAGCCTGCGGCGTGGATCAGGGGGTTCATCGGGCTCGGTGCCCGGATACGGCATGCGCGAAGCTCAGCGCACCCTCGCCTACCCCGGCGCGCTCACGGGGCAGACGGTCATGCGGGAGTGCTACCGAGCGACAGTGAGCGCTGTGGCGGCATCGATCAGGCTGGCCGCAAGGGCAGCATCCAGCGGGGCGGCCGGTGCGTGCGCTACGCCCTGCTGCTCGTACTGCAGGTAGGGCGACAGGTCGGTCGCGATACCGGCGCGCTTGGTCATCGCTTCCTGATCTACTGTCATCAGAGCGAAGCCATCGGGACGGGTCAGCAACCGCGTCACGCAAGTGCTGGTCGCAACGCTTGCGCCGCATAACTTGAACTCGCCGTCCGCCACACCATTGCTCAGCGGATCCAGACGGAAGAAGGTCTGCAGCGGCCCACCCGAATCCAGAATGCACATGATCTGCTCGGGCTCGACCATCATCGTGCAACCGATTGACCGTGACGAGCCGATCAGCAGCGGCCCGCCGTTCGTTGAGTAGCTGTTGAACGAATCGCCCCGTGCCAACAACCCCAGACCGTTGCTCGACACCGAGTAGTGCTCGGGTCCGAATGCAGTGGATGCGGCGAAGAAGTTCTGCGTGGTGGTGCGGAACGAGTACCCGAGCGTGACCCGGCCGAACATCGAATCCAGACCGCCGTAGTCCACGGACGGCTCGACCGGTGCAGGCTCGGCCACAGCGACCGTCTCGACAGGCGCCACTACCGGCTCGACGGGCTGATCGGCGACCACCACCGGCTGCTGTTCGACCACCGGTGCAGGCTCGTCGGTTGCATCCACCACCATGAACGGGCTGGCATCGCTTGCTGCCACGCTCTGCTGGGCGTCGGGTGCATCGCTTCCCCCGCCCCCACCGCAGGCGGTGAGCAGGATCGATGTGATGGTCAGAGCGAGCGTGGTACGTGTCGTCATGATCTTGCGTCATGTGGTCGCGGGAATGTCCGCAGAGCCACACTGGCAGGATCGGTGTGCCGGGCATGAGACCCAGGGCGCAGTGCCGGATCAGATCCGGGTTGGGCCGGGCGGGACTGGGGGCGGGGTCACGTTGTGGGGTCATGCGGCGGCCTTCGCGGCTTCGCGCATGGCCATCTTCAACTTGGGAAGCCGACCAGCAAGTCGGCACGCCTCGACCATCGCGCACTGGAATCTGAAGTTCGGCAGCTCCGGCCAGCCGTAAACAGTGGTGGGCGCAACATCGAGTGCGGCGGCCGCAGCCTGCACGTTGTTCCCAAAGGCGGCCCGGAATGCCGAGCTTGTGACCTGCTGAACCTCTTCCCGTGTCATGAACCTGACGCCCTACTCTTTACGGCAGACAATTACGGCGTACCGTATCACAAGAGCGCTAGCGTCTGGGGATGGCGAAAACGATGGGAATGCTGTTACGAGAGACGCGGATGGACCGTGGGCTGAAGCTTGCGGAACTGTCGAAAGCGTCTGGCGTTCCGGTGTCTACGATCAGCGATCTTGAGCACGGAAGATCTAAGCAACCGAAGTCAGCAACGTTGATCGCACTCGCAGCCGCGCTGGAAATGGATGCTTCGGATCTCGGCGTCGGTCGTCGGGGTGTTCTTGCCGATATCGTGCCTCTGAACACCGGCCGGGATAAGCTGGTACCCCTGATCAGTCACGTCATCGGTGGCGATCCCGAGTTCCCGGAAGACCCTTATATGCCCGGTGAAGCCGAGGACTGGCTGTACTGTCACGAGCCGCACGGAGGCGAGACGTTTGCGCTTCGTGTGCGTGGTGATTCGATGCTCAGTACGTCCGGACCATCGTTCCCACCTGGTTGCGTCATCTTCTGTGATCCCGAACTGAGCGGCGACGCAACCGTCGGCGACTTGGTGATCGCGCGACTGCAAGAGAACGGTTACACCACGTTCAAGCAACTCGCTCGCGAAGCCGGCCAGTTCTATTTGAAACCCCTTAATCCGAGCGAGCCAAGCATCCGCGAGGAGTTCGAGGTGTTGGCTGTCGTGATCGAGAAGCGGGAGTCAGTGCGCCGCCACTGATTCGACGATACGGAGCTCCGTAGTTTTGTGAAGCGAAACGGTTGCACCAGATTACGGCGGGCCGTACAATTACGGCACACCGTACGAATCGATACAGATTCGGCACCCTGCCACGGAGACCCCCATGACCACCGACTACTTCGATCCTGACCGCGAGTACATCAGCGCCGCCGAGTACCAGGCGAACGCGGATGCCGCTGCCGAGCGCACCGCCGCCGAGCGCGAGCACGCCGCCATCGTGGCCCGCGTGGCCGACATGGGCGTCAGCGAGTTGGGCGACTGGGTCGATCTGGGCGATGCGCTGCTGGCGATGCCTGAGCCGCTCAGGGCTGCGTTCATGGCCGCCTACCGGGCGCAGGTGGTGCCGGTGGTGGTGGGCATCGAGCAGGTGGCGGCATGAGCCACCACATGGACAAGCACACCGACATGAGCGGTGCCGATCACGGCGCGATCGCTCGTCAGGTCGCGCAGGCGATGGCGCAGCAGAGCAACCCGGCGCACATCGCACGGCAGCTTCGCGAGGACGCCGAGCTTCGCTTCGATGCCATCGAGTTCACGGTCGCGTTGTTCGGCGTGATGAGCGCCGAGTACACCGATCAGGTGCCGGCAGCAACCCGTGCCATCCAGATCCAGAAGCGCTGCGATGCGTGGATGGACGCAGCGGTCGACGATGCGTTCTCCAGCTCGCTGCCCGGCGAAATTGGCCAGTCGATGAACGCAGCCTACGAGGATCTGCGCACGCGATTCGCCGATGCGGTGGCCGCGGCCGGCACGTTCGAGGTCGTCGGGCTGGACGATCCGGAGCCGGACGCTTGAACATCGACACCGACTGGCTCGACATCGCCACCCAGGCCGAGACGCTGGCCCGGCGCGTGTGGGCCGAGCGTGCGGCTCGGCGCAGCTACGCCACCACCACCGAGGCGCAGTCGGATGCGTCTTTCTGGGCCGGCTTCGGCATCGTGCTGGCCTTCACCGGCAACACCGACCGCGCGCGTCTGGATGCAGCGATCGACCAGCGCGAGTACGAGGCAGAGCGGCTGGCTGTCGAGCTGGCCCAGTCGGCGAGGGCGGCGGCATGAATCTGTATGACAACTGGTACTGGCTGGACGGGCGCGATGTGGTGCCGGCCACGAGCATGTCGGACCTGAAGAACAACCATCGTCAGATCGCGCAGGACATCGTCGGAGGCAAGCTTGTTTCGACGGTGTTTCTTGGACTGAATCACCGACACGACGAAGGCCCGCCGCTGGTTTTCGAGACCATGGTATTCCCCGGCGAGCAAGCAGGGCTTGAGCTGTATTGCGAGCGATACAGCACGTACGACGCCGCCGAGACGGGCCACGCAACAGCTGTGCGATGGGCGCAGCGTCACGGTCGGATGGATCAGAGAGTAAAGCGCTTCGGTGCTCGTGCGGTTGCCGCTGCCAAGGCTGCACGCTCCGAGCTTCGGGGCGCCGGATCATGACCACCAGCCTGCACATCGGCACCACCAACAACGTCGCCCTGCTGCGCCAGATCGTGCGGCAGTTCGCGCACGCGGTAGCCGCCGAGATTGCGCGCAGCCCGGCCGCGAAGGCAGCGATGAGCGAGACGTTCGGGCAGGCGTTCGAGCGCCGGCAGCTGCATGACGAGGCGCGCGAGTACCACGAGAACGCAGCCCCGCTGCCCAGCGATCACGACATCGACGACCACGCATAGACACCCACTACCCCTGATACCACCGAGACCATCATGGACACACAAGCCACCCAGGCACCCACTGCCACTCCTACTACCCCTGCCACCACGACGGATGCAACCGCCGTCGACACACCCGCCAGCGCACCGGTCGAGCTGGACCTGCCGAACGTGCTCGTGGTCGGACCATCGGGCAGCGGCAAAAGCGCATCGATTCGAAACTTGAACCCGGAGCGCACGGTCGTGGTGAATACCGAAGCCAAGCGTCTGCCGTTCAAGACGGTGTTCGGCAAGCAAGCCAAGCCTGCGACATGGGATCACTTTCTGGCCGTGCTCGACAGGGCGCTGGCGAGCGATGTGGACACGGTCGTGATCGACAGTTTCACCGAGGCCGTCGAGCTGCTGTACCGGCACACGATCCGCGCAGCAGGCGATGACACGCGCAGCGCTTGGGGCGACTACAAGCACGCCCTGTCGGATCTGTTCGCCAAGACCAAGCGCGCCGACAAGCTGGTCGTTTTTTTGGCCATCGAGGGCACGACCCAGGATGACGCCATGCGAGTGATGCGCACCGCGTCCGTGCAAGGCGCGTGGAACGGGCGCGTCGAGTCGCAGTTCGAGGTCGTGCTGTGGACCGCACGCGGCGCCGAGGGCGAGTACCTGTTCCAGACGCAAAGCGATGGACGCAACACCGCCAAGTCAGCTATGGGCATGTTGCCGCCGCTGATGCCGAACGATCTGGCTGCCGTTCGCACCGCCATCCATACCTATTACGACTACCCCGTCACCCCTGTCACCACCGAGACCCGAAGCGCATGAACGCACCGAGCTACCAGTACAACCAGCAGTCCGCCGAACAGGCAGATGCAGGGCTTCGCATCACCGACACCGGCGCCTACGTCGGTCGTTTCGTGCAGGCGTATCACCACCAGGCAGCCTCGGGTGCGTGCGCGGTGAATCTGGACTTCAAGGCCCTTGATGGCAGTAGCGCGAACCTGTCGATTTGGACCGTGGCGAAATCCGGCGAGCCGATCGACAGCGGCGTGAAGCGGCTGAACGCGATCATGGCGCTGCTCGGGATCAAGGACGGCATCCGTCCCACCGAGGGCGTGATCGAGCGCTGGGACTTCGATGCAGGACAGATGGGCAAGGTGCAGGCGCCGGTGTTCGCCACGCTGGTCAACCAGCCGATCGGTGTGGTGCTGCAGAAGGAGCTCTACACCAAAACGCAAGGCCAGAGCGCCGGGCAGGACGGCTCGCGTGTGCAGATGGTGCGCGTGTTCGACGCGCAGAGCGGCAAGACGGCCAAGGAGAAGCTGCAGAACACCGAGGCCAAGGCGATCGATGCGCTGCTGGCAAGCCTTGGCGACAAGGACACGCGCAGCACGGTGCAGCCTGCACAGGCGCCCGCGCAGGCCAGCGCCGATGATTTCGGCGACGTGCCCTGGTAGGCGCTCGATCCTGACGTGGGCACGCGCTGCATCGCCGGCAGCTGCTGCCCACGTCCTACTCATTCGACAGGACACAGACCATGAACACTACCGACGCGAACCACAACGCCGAGACGATCAAGGCGAATCTGGCCATCATCGACGAAGTCGGCGCATCGCTTTCTGCGCTGGATGCGCACTACAGCGATCTGCCGGTGATCGATGTGATGACGCCCGAAGGCTACGCCGAGGCGAAGCAGCGCAAGAAGCCGCTGACCAAGGCCCGCACCCGCACCGAGACCGCACGCAAGAACGCAGGACGGGTGTACCTGGATGAAAAGCGGCGCATCGATGAAGAGGCCCGCCGCATCTTCGATGGCGTGGCCAAGCACGAGCAGCCGCTGATCGACGAGATTGCTCGGGCTGATCGCGCCGAGGACGAGCGCGTGCAAGCGATCCTTCGCGACAAGCAGGTGCGCTTGGCAGCGATCGATGAGCGCATCGCGGCAATCCGGCTGCTGCGCACCGAGGCGGCGACGCTTGAGCAGATCGATGCAGCGCTTGC
Organism: Endocladia muricata; assembly: GCA_032356245.1. Lineage (NCBI taxonomy): Eukaryota > Rhodophyta > Florideophyceae > Gigartinales > Endocladiaceae > Endocladia > Endocladia muricata. The sequence goes on along the minus strand of JAUKWC010041277.1, from coordinate 21,285 downwards.
GCATCTGGCAGACGAGACGCCCGAGACCGCTGACGAGCGTGCCGAGCAGATGCACGATCTGATCGAGGCGAGCACTGCGGCACTGACCGCGCGCCGAGCAGATCTGGTCGAGCACCAGGAGCAGCAGCGAGCGCAGGCCGAGCAAGCCGCACGTCTTGAGCAGCAGCGCATCGATCAGGCAGCAGCGCAGGCGAAGATCGACCAGCAGCAGGCAGACGCCGATGCGCGCGAGAAGAAGCTGCGTGATGACGAGGCGGCGGCTGCCAAGGCCAAAGCCGACGAAGAAGCGCGCGTCGAGAAGGAAGCTGCGAACGAGGCGGCACGCATCGAGGCCGAAGCCGCTGCCGAGCAGAAGCGCATCGAAGCCGAGAAGGCTGCCGAGGAGCAGCGCATCGCCGATGAGAAGCAGGCGAAGGTCGATGCAGCTGCTGCGAAGAAGCGTGCTCGCGACCTGGCGAAGGCGTCGGCTGCCGAGCGGCATGCCCAGGCCAACGACCTGGTCGCGCTTGAAGCATGGGTCGCCGCTATCGCTCCGGTGCCGGAGTGCGGATCCAGCGCTGGTCGTCAGATCGCAGCGACGGTGACCGCGTTCGTCAGCGATCTGCGTGCATCGGTGGATGAGCTGCGCGGGGATGAGGAGCGTGCCGCGTGAGCCTAGAGAAAATCGGCAGCATGCATTTTGAGGAGGCGCGTGCGATGTATGTCTCCGGCCTGAGCATGCAAGCAGTTGCCAACCGAGCCGACTGCTCGCTGTCGCATGTGCACAAGTGGTTCAAGCTCGGCGGTGTTATGCGACGTAAGCCGTCTGACTATGACCACACTGCAGACGTCAGGACGCTGACCGAGCGCCTTCTGAGGCGCATCGAGAAGAAGCCGAGCGGATGCTGGGAATGGCAAGGCGCTCGCGGAAGGTCCGGCCACGGAGTGGTTAACTGGTCCGGAACCGACGATCGGCTGGTTCATCGCATCGCATACACGTTGCTGGTCGGGGCCATACCTGAAGGCCTGTTCGTCTGCCACCACTGCGACAACCCACCCTGCATGAATCCAGCACACCTCTATGCCGGCACTGCCAAGGACAACGTTGGCGACATGTTCAGAAGGGGTCGGACGAGACCGAACCCGCTCAAGGGGTCTGAACATGCACTTTCCAAGCTTGACGAGCGCTCAGTTCGGCTGATCCATGCACGCGCTTGCTTGGGTGAAAACTATCTATCCATCGCCCAGGACTTCAACGTTTCGGCCAGCACGGTCGGAGACATCCGACGCGGCAAGACATGGCGGCATGCGACCGGCCAGGAGCGAATCACTCGAAGGAGCTTGGAGGATGCGTAATAAGCTAACCGATTTAAACAACCACCTGTTCGCGCAGCTCGAGCGCCTCGGCACCGAAGACCTCGACGATGAACAGGTCGCCCGCGAGGTGAAGCGCTCCGAAGCCATGGTCAGCGTCGCCGGCAAGGTGCTCGATGGAGGCCGGCTGGCCCTCGAGGCAGCGAAGCTGAAGGCGGCTGTTACCGAGGCGTCAGACGTAGAGCTGCCAGCGTTGCTCGAGAGCCGACCCCGATGAGGGGCCGAGCACTGGAGTGGAGCGAGGCCCACATCGAGTTCCTGCGCATCGCGGTACCGGGCACGCCTTGGGCGACCGTGCACCAGTGGTTCGAAGAGGAGTACTCGACCGGGCGATCGCTGCAGAACGTTCAGGCACTCTGCAAGCGGCTCGGCATTCACAACGGACTCGACGGCCGCATCCAGCCTGGCAACGTGCCACCGAACAAGGGTCGCAAGGGCTACTGCGCGCCGGGCAGCGAGAAGGGGCACTTCGCGAAAGGCCACCGCCCGAGCAACTGGAAGCCGGTAGGTAGCTATCGACAGAGCACGCCGCGCGAGAAGGACGGCATCTGGATCCCGCCCTACTGGCAGGTCAAGGTCGCCGAGACCGAGCCTGCACGACACGGCTGGCGATTCCTCCATCGCATGCTCTGGGAAGAGGCGCACGGCCCGATCCTTTCCGGGCACAGCGTGCTGTTCATCGACGGCGACACCGAGAACGTCGTGCTCGAGAATCTGGCCTGCGTATCGCGCGGCGTGCTGGCCAATCTGAATCGGCACCAGGGCTTCAGCCAGGCGCCCGCCGAGCACCGGCGCACGATCCTCGCCATGGCGCAGCTGCAGACCGCTGCAAGCGCGATGGTCACCGGCATCGTCACCGCTCCCGATGGCGTGTCCGGACACCTTCGTGATCACTGCAGGCGATACGGCCTTGAGCACGGCACGGTCTACGCGCGCATCCGCACCCGCGGTTGGACGCTCGTTGAAGCACTCACCATACCGACCGGGCAAACGCCTGAACGGATCCGACGACAACGCGATGCAACAGCCGCATGAGCGCCACACGCGAAGGCTTCAGCGATTACACCCAGACACCCCGCTCGGACGGATACCGCGGCTACCGCATCGCTCTGACTGTCGGCGGCGAGCCAGTGCGGCGCTACTACCGGCCCGAAGACGAAGCCAGCGCACTGGATGACTGGCAACGCTTGCGCAAGCAGCAGCGGGCACTCGGTACCGACAGGCGCCGCGCCGGCGGCACCCGTCACCGCAACGGCTTCGCTGCCGAGGCCGAGACCGGCATCTGCGGGCTTCGGCTGGGATTCGCGATCGACCGGGATGGGCTCGGCCGCCCGGAGCTCTCGCTGGGGCTCATGGTCGAGGGCCGTATCGTGGGGCGCTCGCGGCGCGTGGGGCGCACACGCAGCATCGAGTCGGCCTGGGATGAGCTGACACGCGAGCTGGCGCTGCTACAGGGCATGGCCAGACGCCCGTCCGCATGGCTGGCTGTGCCGGTCCCGAGCGTGGATCAATTCGTGGCGCTGGCGAAGGTCAAGCGGCGCAGCGGTCAACGCATCGACGAGGTGGCGCTGGGTGAGCTGGTCGAGCGGGAGGGCGCGGGAGTATGAGTGGGGAGAAAACGGCGATGGACGACGTGCAGTGGATGGATCGCAAGGCCGTGGCCAAGCACGTCGGCATCACGGCATCGACGCTGAGTAACTGGATCGCCGACCCAGATCACCCGTTCCCGAAGGGCGCGAAGCTCGGCAACGGTCGATGCGCTCCGAGGCGCTGGCGCAAGTCGGTGGTCGATGCCTGGCTGGTCAGTCGCGAGCACGCCGCATAGTGTCGATGCGCCCCGCCCACCAGTCCATCAGCTCTCGGCGGCGCTCGGCGTGCTGCGCGCGGTTGTACGCAGCCTTTACCCGGTCCTTGCCCTGATGCGCCAGTTGCAGCTCGATCACGTCCTCATCGAACCGGCCGGACTCGTAGGCCATCGTCGAGAACGTGGAGCGGAACCCGTGTGGGGTGTGGGTCTGGCCCGAGTAGCCGAGATACTTCAGTGCCGCGTTGATCGTGCCGTCGCTGATGGCCCGCCCCTTGGCCCGGAGCGACGGGAACATCAGCCCCCCTTCGCCGGTGTACTCGCGCAGCGAGCGCAGTATCGCCGTCGCCGACTCTGCCAGCGGCACGAAGTGATCCCGCCCGCCTTTCATCCGCTCGGCGGGAATGCGCCACATGCCACCATCAAAATCAATCTCGGCCCACTCGCCCTGTCGCAGCTCGCCGGGGCGCAGCGCCATGTACGGCGCGAGTCGGACCGCGTGCGCCACGATGATCGACTGGTCGTAGGTGTCGATCGCACGCAGCAGCTTGCCGAAGGACTCCGGGTCCGTGATGGCAGGACGCGGCCTCACGCGAGAGGTCGCCAGTACGCCGCGCATGTCTCTCGTCGGATCGGTCTCGACAAGGCCGAGGCCGATGGCGTAGCGCATGATCTGGCCGATGACGACCTTGGCACGGTGCGCGGTCTCCACAGCGCCCCTGGACTCGATGGCGCGCAGCACGCCGAGAATGTCCGGCGGACCGATCCGCTTGACCGACATGCGTCCGAGCTTCGGCAGCACGTCTTTTTCCAGTCGCAGCCTGACCGTGGTGCGATGCCGCGCGGACCAGTCCTGTCGCTTGAGCCACTGCTGGGTGATCGCGCCAAACGATTCATCGTCGCCGACCAGCTTCTTCAGCTGCTTGGCGTAGCTGGGGTCGATGCCGTCAGCCAGTTGCGCCTTGGCGGCGAACAGGTCGATGCGGGCCTGAGCGAGCCGCACGCCCGGGAACACGCCGAGCGACAGCGTGCGACGCTTGCCCTGGTATCGAAAGTCGAATCTCCAATACTTGCCGCTGGGCAGCACATGCAGGAACAGCCCCGTGCCATCGCGCAGCTTCAGCGGCTTGCCGTCGTACTTGGCCGCTCGACAGGCCGCATCGGTGAGCTTCGACATGACGTTCTGACGGTATACGGCGGGAATTTCACGACTCTACCGTCACCCATCCGTCGGATGCAATGTGATGGCGCGGGATATGACGGTATACCTGAGTGTCGAATTGGAGTTCGGGAGCCGCATGTTCAGGCAGGAAGCGCGCTAAACTGACAGATCGGAACAGTGTGATGGCGGAGAGGGTGGCAGCGTGGCTGATGGCTGAAAAGTCCGGCCCGTAACGCTCTCGAAGTCGGGAGGCTCGGCGTATACCGCCAGCCTTCCTCACATCTGTTTCGTCAAGTGGCCGCACCGGGCCTTCACACCCGGACGGCCGTCACCAACTGACGAGACCAGCAGATGACGAGCCGACAGCACACCAGCCGCATGATCCTGCCGATCATTGCAGGCAAACGCGCCCTGATTGAGCGCCACATGGCGAAAGCCATCCCCCGCGACAACGGATGCGTTGACTGGGCGGGGACCACGAGGACCAGCACCACCAAGCCCGGTAGCCCGACTTATGGCTACCTGTCCGTGAAATGGCGTGGTGACGTGGTGAAGCTATCCGCGCACCGGCTCGCATACGCTTTCCATAACGATCAAGAGCCGGGGCAGCTGATGGTGCTGCACTCGTGCGACAACGGGTTATGCACTGCCAAAGAACACCTTTCGCTGGGTACCCACGATCAGAACATGATCGAGATGGTGGATCGCGGCCGATCTGCATCCCGCCCCTCTATCACACCTGAGCAGGCGGTGGCGATCTATCAAGCGCCCCGATCAATCTCGGCTCGCCTGCTGGCAGAGCAGATGGGGCCTCCGGTCACCTCGGCAATAGTCACTCTAATCCGCTCCGGCACCACATGGTGGTCTGTCACTGGGGCCGAGTGCAACAGAAGGAAGAAAGCAGCATGACCACCCCCACCGGGGAGCACCCATGACCACCACGCCCACCTGGGATGCCCGTTACCGCATGCTCGGCCACGGCGAGACGATCGTTGTTGACGACGAGGCCGATGCAGCCCGCGACGGCTACCGAGATCCGCCGGAGTGGGTGGCCGCCCCGGCGCACATGATCGGCCGCCAAGCGTCGGACCCGAAGATGCCGGCGCACACGCGGTACCGGCGCCGGATCAGGACGGAGCTTGGTGCGGGCGGGGGCGGGCCTTGACTTCTCCCCTCCCTAAAGGAAGGGGTTTCCACGGAGCAAGTCCGATGATCGTCGCGATGGAGCGCACCGATGATGTCGTGCTGTACGAGGACGGTACGCTGGGGGTGGCGGCGCAATGATCGACGCCCACGAGCTCGCCCGCCTGCTCTGCGCCGTCGAGCAGGATTACGTGGTCCGCGCAGGCCCGGACGGCGAGCCGCGCTGGTGGCCTGCTGGACACGAGACACCGGTGCCGCTGACCACGGGGGAGCTGATCGAGCGGCTGGGGCCGGCGCTTTCGCGCTCGGTCATGCGGCGGGTGGCGGCGCAGCGGGGCGAGAGAATGCCGACGTTCGATAGCGAGAGCTGATCTCGACCCCGTCCCAGTTCGCCACCGGCCGGCGGGGTACCGTCGAAGATCCACAGCAGCGCAGGACGCCACATGCTCATTCTCTCCAGACGTGTAGACGAGTCCATCATCATCGGTGACGACATCACCGTGACCATCACCGAGATCAAAAGCGGCGCGGTGCGCATCGGGATCTCGGCACCAGACGATGTGAACATCGTGCGCGAGGAGCTGCTCGAGGCCGAGGACGAGGCTGCCGGTCAGGGCTGATCGCGGACAGGACTAACGCCAGAGAAACACAGCAGCCGCCCGCTCGTCACTGGCGATCGCATGCACGTACAGCCCGGTATCCCCACCGTGGATCTGCGCGTACCCGAAACCTGCGCCTGCGTGCTCGAGCGTCCATGCAGCGTTGCGGTACCGGTAGAGCCGCGGCCCGCTGGCCACCGCCCACAGCTCACCGCGCCACACGGCCAGCTCCTGCGCACCGCTCGGGGCGTCCTCGAACGTCCAGCCCGATCCGTCATGCCGGGCAATCACCCGCGGCGCATCCACCGGCGCCAGCAGCATCGCGAGGCCTGTGTCGGTGGCCACCGTGTCGGTGATCGTGATGTGCTCGCGCGCCCCGTTCGGTAGCCCGGCATCCCCCGGGCGCAGCGGCAGCGTCACGGGCATCCCATCAAGCGTCGTCCAGCTGGCTCCGTCCGCGCTGGTCACCGCCCAGGGCATCGTGATGCGTGCCCCTGACGTGCCGCGACGCCAGAAGCCGGTCACGTACACCCGGCCATCGGCCCGGTGCGCAATGCGCGGCTGGTAGCTGGTCCAGCCGGCCTGCACGGCGAACATCGTGGCGATGCCGGAGATCTTGCCGATCGGCTGCCAAGCACCATCGGCGTATCGGGCCACACCGATGCCGTACCCACGGTCGGCGAAGGTGCCGGTCGCGATCGAGGCCTGGCGCGAGGCAGTCCAGAGCGTTCCAGTGGGCGATCGGCTGAACACCGGATAGGTGACTTGCGCGCCCGGGATCTGTCCGGTGCCAGCGCTCGGTGCCCGGGTGCGGTTCTCGATGTAGCTGCGCTCGAACTCGCCCGGCAACCACGGCTCACCCCGGAAGATCAGATCGTCCATTTGACCGGTGTCGGAACGCTGGTACTGGACGGGTGCGTTGTGCAGGTTGTAAGCGATGTGTAGACCGGCATCGCCATCTATACCGACGGCAGGACCGGTGTGCCAGCGATCAGCGGCGGTGGCGCGCTCGATCGTGCGTGCCTGCCAGCGCCAGACACCATCGCGCTGCTCTCCGCACAGGGCAACGGTCGGCAGATCCAGCGTGCCACCGGTCCGGCTGGGTTCGATGTGAGCGGTGCACACCCGACCGCCCTGCTCTGCCAGGCGGGTCATCTGCACGCTGATGCTGCTCGGATCGTGCTCGGCGATGTCAAGGATCTGCTCGAGCTGCGCAGGTTCGGCCGGGACCGGTTCGACGGCCGTGGCGGCGCTGGCAACAGCGACCAGCAGCACAGCGCAGGCGCGCATCAGGGCGACAACTCGAACAGCGTGTCGCTCAGCACATCCCCGCCGTACCAGTCGGAGGCGACGACGAACCGCCGGCCATCCGGGGAGGCGCTGATCTTCGGCTGCGCCCGGTAGCTTGCCTGCGAGGATCGGTGCCAGCCCCAGGGCTCCCACTGGTCACTACCTGCGCGCAGCTGCACCGCCCCCACCTGCCCGCTGTCCAGCGACAGGTACGCCCAGCCCGGGCGGTCCAGCGCCCGGCACGAGAGGTGCCCGTGCTGCCATGCCGGTAGCGCCGCCTGCTCGGTGGCGCCATCGGCCAGGCGGATCCAGCGAAGCTGCTCGCCCAGCGCTGCGTAGACCTCAGCGCCCGTCGCGTCGTGGCACAGATCCCCGTGCCCGACGTCGACGGCGATCACCGTCCGGTTCGTCAAGTCAGGCTCGTAGCGCACCAGCTGCCCACCCTCATCGGCGATGACCCAGCGACCCGATGGCGATGCGGATGCCCAGTCGAGCTCTGGGTGCGCGGCGCGCTCGGCCAACACGTGCCGGCCCTGCACGTCGTAGCTGATGAGCACCGGCCGGCCTGCCCGGGTGCCCACCAGCACGATCAGCGCATCATCGTGCGATGGCGAGCCCTCACCGCGCCCGATCGACAGATCCTGCACGCCGACAAAACGCTCGAGCAACTCCACAGCGCCAGTCCTGACGTTCCAGTGCACCAGCCGATTCGCCACGCCATCATCGCCATACTGGATGCCGATGATCCGGTCCGGACTGGATGTCCAGGTGCTCTCGCTGGACAGCGGCGCCAGGGCGATCTGGGTGCGCAGATCAGGATCCATCAGCCGATCGCCGGTGAAGGCCCGTGTCTGGTCGCGATTCCAGACCGAGCGGCGGCTGTACTGGTGCTCGACTCCTGCGGCGCGTCGCTCGGTGATGACGGCAGCATTCGTCCACGTCTGTCCCGCCGGCGGTGCGCGGGTGTCGCGCTGCGGATCAGCGGCGAGCGCAAATGGTGCGCTGGCAGGCCAGGTCGCAGCGGGCTCTACCGGCACGGGCGCTGCCATCGCGCGGGTAACCAACAGCGCAGCCAGCAGCGCAAGCATGCGCATCAGCGTCGAAAGCGCTCGATCACCGAACGTGCCCGGCGCGCAGCCGAGGCACGCCGCTCTCGCAGCGCTGCCAGTCGTGCACGCCAGCCTGTCAGGACAGCAGGGGCCGCAGGCTTGGGCTGGGCCGGTCGCGCGACGGGCCTGTCGATGCTCGGCTGCACACCAGCAGGCGTTACGTCCCAGACCCCGACCCAGTCCACCAGCACCCGGTGGGTGGCGAACTTCGCTCGATCCCGAATCGCCGACACCGCGTACAGACCGACATCCTTCGGGATGCCCGCGCGCTCATCCTTGTTGCCGCTGTTGATCTCCTGCGACAGGATCAGGTACTGCGCCACCAGCGGTACGTTTTTCAGATCCTCAAGCACGGCAACCCCGTCGAGCAGCCACACGATCCGATCGGTGAGCCACAGGATCGCGATCGTGTGAAAGCCCTTGGTCAGATCGATGCCGAACTTGCGCGCGTCGATCGAGCCGTTCGGCGTCTGCGTCGCCTTGTCGCCGCCGATGACCTTGCACTGAAGCAGGTGCGGCTGGGCGGCGTCGTACTCGAACAGATCGATCTCGGCACCGCGCTTCGGGTCCTTCTTGTAGGCGTTGCCATCGTTGGGCGCCGCCGGCATCGTCCACCCACTGAACCGCGCGCCGCGCACCGACATGTGCTCGAAGCTCACCCGGATCGCCATCAGGCAGCCAGGCTTGAAGGTGATCCCCGGATGGGTCGGCATCTGCGTCTTCGTGACCGGGCTGTAGTCGCGCCCGCAGGTGTCGATCCACGCCGTGTACAGCGTGTGATCGGCGTACGGCTCGTGCACACCATCATCTGCTGTGAAGTTGACCCGGCGTGGGTTCGGCTCGTCGGTGACCTTGCTGCGCATGACCAGGTGGCCGTTCTCGCGGCGCGCAAGCTCTTCGTGATGGCGGTCGTAGCGCGCCGCCCAGCGATGGCCCGGACCGTCTTCTCGGATCGTGCGGTGCTGGTCATCGCCGACCATGTCCTCGAAGCGCCATCGGTCCGCATCCACGGCACCCGATCCTGCGAAGCCATCGCCCCACATCAGCGCGCCGATCATCACGCCCAACGTGGCGGGGATTGCCGGGCGTATCGTGCTCATGTCACTCACTGGTCGGATCAGCCCGAGATCAGCGTGTACGAGAACGTACCGGTGCCCTCGATCACGATCGCATCGGCGTGCACGAGGAAGTTCCTCGCCCGGATGTCCGATGCCAGGTTGATGATCCCGTCCTCGATCGTCATCGGTCCGATGGCAGTCGCGGATGCGTTCCCGTCCGCATCAAGATCCCCCGGCGGGTAGACCGAGACGGTGACCGTTCCCGCACCGCGCAGGAACAGCTGATGGCTCAACGCTGCGTTGTCGGTGAGCACCTGCTGCACGCCGGTGACGTCGATACCGGTGGCCTGCCGGCGCCGCTGTGTGGCTGAATTGCTCATGCTGGTTCGGTGCTCAGGTCAGGTAGTCAGAGGGGACGGGGCGCCTGCCGATCGGCATGGCACGCACGGGGCTGGATGCGATCGATGAGCGGTTGAAGCGCAGGGCGGCTGCCTGATCATCGAGCAGCGGGATCGGGTACGGGTCTGCCTGTAACGCAAACCCCCACTGCGCAGCCTCGATCGGTCCATCATCAATCTGCACGCGCGCGCCCATGATCACGCCGCTGTCCCGGCTCATCGCGCCTGCCAGTCGAAGCGGACCGGTCTCGATGGCAGGGAAGGCATGCAACTGCGTGCCGTTCACCCGCACCACCACGTTGCCCGTGGCGCCATCTCGGGCAACCGACAGGCTGTCCCCGGGCGCGTAGGCATTGGACATCGCGCCTGTGGAGGTGCTGCCCTGATAGAAGGTGAGCAGCCCCTCTCCGCCCACCTCGGCGGCATGAAACACCGGTGCCGCACCGGAATAGTTCGTGGAAAGATCGTGCACGCCAAGCCGCAGCGCCTGGCTTTCAACATAGTCGCCTAGCACGAAGAATGCTTCGACGTTCTCGTTCGCAGCAGCAGCCTGAGTGGACCGACCGGCGCTGACAAATCCGGTACCGGGACCTGCTCGCTCTAGCTCGATGGTGCCCGGCACCGGCGGCTCGACGTAGATGCCATTGGCGCTGGACAGATCCCACGCCACCGGCGCTCCGCCCAGTGTGATGCGCGCCGCTCTGCCATCATCGTGCTGGATCGAGACACACGCGGTGATGGCGGTGGTGCTGGCAATGCCCGATGTGTAGATCAGCACCCCGTTCACCCGGTAGGTGATAATGCCGGCGGTGTCTCGCTCAATGGCGACCCGATCCCCCGCGACCGGCGGTGTGCCATGCAGATGGTTCACCGCGCCGCTTTCACCGATGTACACGCCCTGTCCGGGCACCACCAAGGCTGCATGGCTCATGTCCGAGTAGTGCGTGACGGCGTCGCCGGCCGCGGCCACCCCGATACCTGCACGAGCGCCTACCGGCATCTGCGCCTGCAGTGCAAAGGCTGCCCCCGAAGGCACCTGTAGCGTCGAGCGGATGACATGGCGCCACTGGCCGGGTCCTGCTGTGGCGTACAGATTGCCGATCTGGCTCACGGCGGTGCGCTCCGGTAGGGATGGCCTGATGGCAGATCGCTCTGGATGCCGGCACGGTGGGCCAGATAGCCTGCGATGCGCTCCGCATCAGCGCTCGACTCGGATCCATCAGTGATGCAGAACGCTTGCGCACCGCCGTCCCAGGGGCGTGCGCCGGCCGGACGATTCAGCAGGTGCGCTGTGGTGTTACCCCGAGCGGTGGCGTACTCGGCCACGAGCACCGAGCGCGGTAGCGGCAGCAGCGTCGATGTCCCTGACGCTGCGTTGATCTGCACATCGGGTAGCGGCGACTGCACGTTCAGATCGGCGGTGTTGATCTGTCCGGACAGCCCTTCGATCTCATCGGCGAAGCTGATCAGCCGGTTGAAGGTGTCGAAGCTGGTATCGGTGCCGCTCTTGTAGAACGCCACCACGTACAATCGCTTGGCACCGGTGAACGCGGGCGTGACCAGTTGCTCGTTGCCGCTTGATCCGACATGGCCCACGGTGGGGATGTTGCCGGCCCGAGCGTCGGTGGCCTCGTAGGCGGGCCGATCAGTAGCGGTGCCTTGCGTGGCGTGGCGGACGTTGCCGGATAGATCATCCCATTGCGAGACATTCGATGCGCCGTCAAGCGTCAGATGCTGCGCGCCATCAAAGCACTCGAACAGGGCCTGCGTGTAGGGCTTGTTCGCAGGGGTGAACCCTGCCAGCAAGGTCGATGCGATGCCTTGCTGCGCGGCCGCCGCGACGAGCAGGCTCAATCTCGGCCCCCGATCAATAGGTACGTATTCTGCGAGGTAATCATCGCCGTGATAATCGTGTCGGCGTCGAACGTCTTCTTGCCGCGTAGCGTAACGCCAGTAACAGCAGCAACGGTAAGCGAGCCGCCCGAGTCGTTGTCGAGCACGAACGACTTGCCTACATCCGCCGTCGCCGCGCCGCCGAGCGTAGGCGTGCCCGATATGCGGTATGTCTTTCCCGAACTGCTGCCGTTGTAGGTCGCCGCGCCGCTCGCCGTTCGATCCTCGTAGGCGTAATAACGCTTTGCGTCAACGTAGCCTTTTGTTGTGAGCACAATATCAAGGTCGCTATCGACAGTGCTGGCCGTGCGAATCTTCCCCGCTGAAGCGCCGAGCGTCGATATGTGATCACCACGGAAAGCAAAGCCGTTGATGATTGTCGGGCCGCTCCGGTTACGCAGTATGAGGTCTCTGTCGGCAGTGCCGCTGACGTACATATCGGCCGTGAATACACCGGTGTGATCCAGAAAGGCTATGTTCGCCGTTTGACTGTCGAGCGCGGTGCGCAAGAACAGGGCCGGGTTGTCGCGCAGTATCGTTAGGTGCCCGCTTAGCGTACCGCCGTTCAGCGACAGCCCCGTACTGCCGTTCGCCTCGAAGCCAAACGCATTCGCCGCCACCGACCATGCTTGCAGTTCGATCATGAACCGGCGAAGCTTTGCCACCATCACCTCGGCATCGCCTTCCTCGATGATCTCGTCGAGAAAGTCCAGTACCGGTATCGGCGTGCTCTCGGGCATCGGTCTCAGACCTCCAGTAGATCCAGCGTGGATGAGTGAATGTGGTAGTGATCGTGCGAGTAGGTGCGAGCGCCTGCGAAACAGGCAAGCATCGTGTGCCGGTCACGCATCCACAGCGCACCCTCTTCCGGATACGCACTGACGATGAACGGCCGGCCGAGCGCTTCGAGCTGCATCAGCTTGTACAGATCCGGCGCCAGCAGAAGATTCATCGGCAGCGACAGCCTGCGCGCCGGATTCGCCGCCCGAAGCCGCACCGAGTAGCCGCTGGTGGTGGTCTCGGATTCGGCATCGTCGACCATCTGGGACGCAGCCCCGTACATGAAATTGTGCGACATGCGCATGTCCGAACCCGCCAGCAGCATCCGGATATCGATCGCCTGCAACAGCGGCTCGATCGCCGGCCCGTTCGCAGGTTGCAGCACCGTGCCGAAACCGCTCTGGGCAGGCCCGACCCCTGTGGGTATCGGGTTGCCCGCAGGCTGCACCACGATCTTGTCCACCGACAGAAAGTGATCACGCGCCCGAAGATGCACGAAGTGCCGCGCGCCTTGGGCCAGCGTCATCTGCCCCACATGCTTCCACACCCAGCCCGCCCCCACCACGTCGTGCCAGATGCGCGTTGTCGCCCCACCCGAGTACACCGTGTAGATCGAATTGCCGTCCGTGGTCTTGAAGCGCAGCCAGATATCGTGCAAGCCTGCCTGCTCGGCGGTGAACGCAAACTCGATGGCGGGCCCTTCCTGATTGGACCAGTAGAACTCGGAGCCGGACTTGTATCGAGCCTGCCCACCTGATGCAGCACCATCGGCCACGACATCGAATGAATCGGTGCCTGCGGGCACCATCACCCCGTTCTCGCACTCCATCGAGACGATCCCGGACGCATCCTGCCGGTAGATCCCGTCCGAGACCTGCACCGGTGGCGGATCCTCGGGGGCCACCGCGTTGTAGCCGTGATCCACGCTCAGGCGAAGCGATGCTGCCAGCGGTCGATCGGTGAACAGTGCGATCAGCGTATCCCCCACCAGCGGCCGACCCGCCCAGGGGTCGATCCCCGCCACGAAGGCACCCGCCGGGATCATCGCCCCGATCGGGGCGAAGCCGGTATCGGCGATCACCGCATCATCGGTATCCAGCAGCTCGAAACGCAGCTGGGTGCCGGCCGGGAAGTTGTGTCCCGCAATCGCGGCATAGTCGATGATGCCGGGCGACTCGAAGGCTGCGGTGATGATGATCGGCTCGGCAGGATTCACCCAGCGAGCACGCTGCGCCCGGTCCTCGTTGAGCAGCCAGTCGATCGTTGTGGCAGGCGCCGGATTCGCCGACAGCGACGCGTTCTCGATACGATTGTCACGCCCGATCAGCAGGGGTCGGCTCACACGAGTATCTCCAGAAGATCGGCCGAATCGGTCGGGGTGTGCCGCACCCGCTGCACCACCCCGGTATCGCGGATCTGCCGGTGCGGGGCGCTGATGCGCTCACCGGGCATCACCAGCGGCCCGATGCCCACAGCGCGCACCTGATACAGCCGCTGGGTGCGCGAGTGCCGGTCCACCTCGATCTCGGCCAGCGCCTGCACATCGGCCAGCGACACCAGGTAGGTATCGATCTCGACCACCTCATCGAACACGCCGGTGTCCGCTGCACTCTCGCGCTCGATATCGGCATCATCCGCGTACCAAATCCGCACGCGCCGCGATGCCTCGATCGTGTCCAGCACGCGCACGCTGCCGGCGATCACGTTCGCATCCGTGATGGCCAGATCATCGGGCAGCAGCGGTGGGCTCAGGAACTCGAACCGCCCGGCTGATCCAGTACGCACCACCAGCCCGAGAGAGCGCGCGATCGTGCGCAGAACCGGTAACAGCGTCGTGCTGTCGGTGATCTCGACCCGCAGCACCGTGGCCAGGGTGGCGGCATCAACGTTCAGCCAGTCCACCGATGCAGCGCCTGTGTAGGCGCCGATCAGCGTATCCACCAGTGCCTGTGCACCCAGCTCGTGCGTGATCGGTTCGCCTTCGTGGAACGGCTCATCGTAGGTGGATGCGTTCGAGAGCAGATCGAACCGGTAGCGCCGATCCCCCGATGAGCGCACTCGATCCACCACACCGGTGGCCAGACGCGCAAAGCGGGCATCCGGCCACTGCAGATCGCCGAACCGCCAGCCAACGATCGCCCCGCGCCAGCTCTGGGTCACAGGATCGTCCGATAAGTCCGGATCGATGAACGACAGATTCCCCAGAGCCGGGGCTTGGGCATCCAGCGTGGACTCGATGTAGGACGTGCCGACCAGATGATCCGGGTACGGCACCAGCGCATCGCTCAGGTGGGCTCGTGTGCCGAAGCGGCGCGCCCGGTCCGCATGGTCCACATCGATCAGCAGCGCCCGGTAGGCATCGCGTGAGCCATCGGTGAGCCAGTCTCGCAGCGTCTGGTCCTGCACGGCAGGCTCACTGCCCTGCTCGGCAGAGGCTGTGCCCAGTGCCGTGCTGCCATCGGACACCGTGCTGGCGCTCACCGGCTGCACCGCCACGCGCTGGATCTGCAGGTGCGCATCGATCGAGTGCAGGGTGATCGTGCTGGTGCCGGCCTGCAGGGTGAACGCATCGCTGATGCGTACCCAGCGCCAGCCGTTCGCTGTGATCTGCGCACGTCCCAATCCGGCATCGCCGACGATGCGTGCGTTGCCGTTCACCTGCACCGACAGCCAGGCCGGGGTGCCCGGTGCCACCCCATCGGTGCGCGCGTAGACGAACAGCTCGCACGAGCGGGTGGCGGTAGTCTTGATGTGCAGATCCAGCCGGGCAGCACAATCCCGGTTCCAGGTGCGCGTGCTGGGGCGGGCAACCTCGCCATCGATCTGCCAGCGAGCAGTCTTGCCCGCGGTGCGATCCCCTGCCGCTGCGCGCATGATGACCGTGCCGCCGGCCTGCTCCTGAGCAACGATCATCAGGTGCCGGTCTTGCGCTCGATACGATCGTTGCTCTGCTCGACCGATTCGAGCAATCGGCGTGAGCCTGCGGATTCTGCGGCAATGCGGCCCAGCAGTTGCGCATGGCGCTCTTCGGCACGGGCCGCGCGCTCACGCTGCTGGCGCATCTCGGTGCGCAGCTGGCGCATCTGGGCGGCCAGCTCACCATCGCCGCCACCCACGGTGCGAAGCTGGGTGGCGGTGCGGATCGGTGCGTTGGCCACAAAGTCCGGCAAACGGGTTGCGGTGCCGCCCAGCGCCCGGTACTGCCGGGCGACATCGGCCCGCAGCACCGCCTCGTCCATGTGGATGTTGGTCGAGAGCACCGGCACAGTCACTCGATCAAGACCCGTGGCAAAGCCCTGGGTGTTCGTCGGGATCTGACTGGCCTTCGCAGCGGCTGACACCGCCTCGTTGCTGGCACTGCGGATCTTGCCCGACGCCGACTCGAAGGCGTTCGCCGCACTCGCAGCAGCGCTGGCGAAGTTCGATGTGGCAGACGCTGCGCTGTTCGCAGAGCCTGCCGCGGTGGCTGCCGAGCCCGAGAAGGCCTGCACCTGTCCGGACACGCTCTGCAGCTGATCGCCCATCGCAGCGCTTGCACCGGCCGCGGTGGCTGCATCCTCAGACAGCTTCAGCTGCGCGTTCGATGCCTCGCCCAGCGAGCCTGTCAGCTGCACAGCACTGTCGCTGACCGTGACGATCGAGCCGCTGGTCAGATCCAGCGCCACGGTGGCAGCCTCGGTCTTGTTGGCGATGTCGGCGAACGCATCGCTGGACAGCGCGATCTCGTCCAGCGCCTGAGTGGCGTTGTCGACCATGAACTGGAAGTTCTCGCCGGTGCTGGTCAGCGACTCCTGCACAGCATCCTCGAGCGACAGACCGGACTCGGCCAGCATCGCCATCGCCCCCTGCACCTGCAGCGCCCGGGCGACCTCGGCCTCGGCGGCTACATCGCCTGCAGCTGCCGCCGCCAGCAGCGCATCGGTGTGCGCCCGGAACTCGCCTGCGGAATCGATCGCGGCATCGCCGGACAGCCCCAGGCCGTCGTTGAACGCCTGCACCTGCGCGACGGCTTCTGCCATCGCCTGCGCCTTGCGCTCCTCCTCGGAATAGAAGGTGTTGTAGTAGGTGTCCATCGAGGCTGCGAACGCTTCCATGCCGCCGGCGAGCTCGATCAACCGGTTGGCGAACTGCTGCGTGCCCTCGCCGCTGGCATTCACCTGCACGCCGACCTGGATGAAGCTTCCGACCACCGCATCCATGGATGCCTTGTTCTGCTCGGTGACCGCCTGCAGCTGGGCCATCGTGTCGATCTGCGCCTCGGCCATGACGATGTTGCGCCGGCCGGCTTCGGTCGTTGCGTCCTGGCTGACGATGTACTCGTAGAGCTGGTCGGTTCCACGAACCAGCGACCCACCCTGCTCGAGCACCGCCTGATCGAACACCGAGAGCTGGCCGGTCAGCTGGGAGACGGCCACGTCCGCCTGCACCCAGGATGGCGCCAGATTCAGCATGATGTTGCTGAACGCCTCAGCTGCTCGATCCACACCACCGAACGCCTCGGTCAGCGCCAGCGCGCTCTGATCGTTCACGGTCAGCGACGTATTGAGACCGGCGAATGCGTTGTTGAGTCGGCTCACGTAGAAGTCCGCCGAGCCCATCTCGACACCCAGCGCTGCGAAGCCTGCGCCGACCACGTTGGTGATCGTCAGCGCATCGCTCATGCCGGCCTCGATCTCCTCGACCGTCGCAGCGCCTACATCCCCGATCTGGGTGACCAGCAGTTCCTGGATGCGCGGGTTCGCCTGTCCGATCGCCGCCACGTACATGTCCTTGGTCGTGGTGGCCAGAAGCTCGGTCAACCCTTCGGCAAAGTTCTCTCCGCTGATCTTCACCTCGTCGAAAGCGAAGCCATCAAGCAGCGCCTGCGATCCGTTCACCCCCAGCTGCCCGAACGTGTTCTCGATGCTGGTCTCGATGCTCTGGAACGTGCTGCTGATGCTCGATTGCAGCCGCGCACTGATCGCATCGTCGTACTCCCGCGTCTGCGTGCCTTGATAGAGCGAGCGTTGTCGCTCTCGCTCCCGGTAGCCGCTAACCTGCGTGCCGCCGGTGCCGTCCATGCCGACGCGAATACCGCGGTCGCCGTCCCGATAGTCACCACCGATAGCGCCACCGACGACACCGCCCAGAATGCCGCCGACCGCGTAGCCGGCCGCTGCGCCCGTGGCGTTACCGTTGTTCTTGTCCACGATGCTGTAGATCGCGTAGATTGCGGCCGCCTGAATCGCGGCATATCCTGCGATCGCCAGCGCGCCGGTTCCGGCCCCTGCTGCTGCACCGCTCGCAGCCCCCCCACCCGCAGCGGTTGCCGCGTTGGTTGCTGCCGTGGTTCCGGCGCTCGCCGCGGCGCTGGTGCCCGCCTGCGCTGCGGATGAGGCAGCCGCCTGGGTGGCGGTGTCGCTGAAGTACGCCGCCACCGCGCTGTACGCATCGCCCAGCCCCGCGGTGTCGAAGTAGGCCACGATCTTTCGGGCGGCGAACTTTGCGATCTGTTCGGTCAGCCAGTCCTCAAGAAAGTCGCCGATGTTGTCCATCGCATCCTCGACGCTGTCCGCATCCTGCAGCGCACGAGCAATGCCGCGCTCCATTTCTTGACCCATGGTGTCGGCAGCGATCCGTACCGTGGGAATCTTCTCCTCGACCGCATCGGCCACACCGTCGCCGAACCCTGTGCCCATGAGCGTACCGGCATCGATCGCGCCCTCGGTCTGATCGCTGAACGCCAGCACGACATCGCCGGACATCGTGCGAGCAGCACCGACCGCATCAGCCGCGCCGCGCTCGATACCGATTCCCAGACCCGGCCCGGCATCAACACCGATATCGATCATGCTGCGCCACGGCGAGTTCTGACCCACCGCCTCGGCAGTGGCCTTCACCGCGTCCTCGCCCATCTGCCTGGACGCATCGCTGGCAACCTGCGCGCCCTGATCTATGCCTATCGCAAGCCCGGTACCCGCATCCTTGCCCACACGTTGCATGGCAGGAACAGCAGCAGCAACCGCCTCGACGCTCTCATCGCCCAGCGCCTCGCTGTTCGCGATGATCTGGTTCAACGTGCTCTGCAGCCCGGTGGCGTACGCATCGCCCGTCTGCTCGCCGGCATCTTCCACCTCATCGATCACCGGGTCGAACTGGTTGCGCACATCGTCCGGGGACGGCACAACGATCTCGGTCGACCAGGGCGTCAGATCAACGCCCTCCCACCAATCGACGAACGTCTCGGCCTTCTTGGTCGCCCCTTCCAGCCACACATCATCGATATCGAGCACCTTCTCGGTGAAGGTCAGACCCTCCCACCGATCACCGATCTCCTCGATGCGGTCGGATGTTTCGTTCAGATCCTCCGAGACGAATTGCAGCGCTGACTTGAGCGCCCCGTCCAGCCCGCCTTCACCGATGATCACCCGCTTCAGGCGATCGTAGGAATCACCGAAATTCGAGAACGCCCCGTCGAGCGTGTCCATCTGATCCTTCATCGCGCCGGCGAACTGCACATCGCCGATGCTCTGCAGGTAGCCGGTGATCTCTTCGGCGTTCTTCTGCACCGTCGTGGTCACGCCCTGGAACGTGAAGGCCACCTCATCGCCCTGGGACTTGGCCTTGATGCCGAACTCCTTCAGGCGCTCGAACTCACCCACCGAGGCATCAGCGACCGCCTCGATCATCTGGTTCAGGTCCTTGCCCATGGCCGAGGCGGTGTTGCCGTACGACTCCAACGCCGCCAGCGACGGATCCAGCCCCAGCGTGGTCAGCTTCTTGAACGCATCGATCGACTGGCTCAGATCGAACGGCGTTTCGGAGGCGAACTTGCTGATGTCGCTCACCGCTTCGGCGGCTGTTTGCGCGCTGCCCATTACCGTCTCAAGGCTGGTGACCATCTTCTCGAAGTCACGGAACGTCTGCACCGCGTCCGAGGCGAAGGCTGACAGCGCGCCAAGCCCGACGCCGCCTGCGAGGATGCCGGCAACACCGCCCAGCCCCTTCGACAGACCAGCGCTTGCCACGGCAGCGGCGCCCATGTTCGTGCTGATCGCGCCGGTGCTTCGTGCGCCAGCGGTGAAGCGCCCCTGCGCGTCTCGCATAGCCCCGCCCGCAGCCGCGACACCACCGGCTGCACGGCGCGACCCGCGATCCACAGCATCGCTGGATCGCTCGACATCCTCGCCCGCGGTGCGAAGCTTCTTCAGCTCATCGATGCCCGCCCGGATGCCCGCGGTCTGGACCTCGTACCCGATGGTCGCCAGATCCACCATCAGCGCGCCGCCACCAGCCAGGACTCGATACCGATCTCATCAATACGCTGGCGCATCGCATCGCTCTGGATCGGACACTCGGACTCAGGATCCGAGGCAATGCCGCAGAAAGCGCACGACATCAGCCGGATCGCATTCGACTCGAACGGGCTCAGCGCGAAGTCCTGCTGGCGCGAGTACGCATCGATCTCGGACCAGCTCAGCGGCACAAGCCCTGCAAAGCCTGCGAGGCCCGAACCGATCTCGCGCAGCACCTCGATCAGGTGCCCGTACTGATCATCGATCGGCGGCAGCTCGCCCCCGTACAGATCGGCATTGGTGATCGAGCGCTTCTTCTCAGGGCGTAGATCGAGCCATGCCTGCATCGCCACATGCAGGCACAGCGACTCGACTACGCCTTCGTGAAATTGCCGTGATCGAACACGAAAGTGCCCGCCTGATTGCGCACCAGCTCCACGTTGAACAGGATCTCGTAGGCGTTCTCCTTGGTCAGTTCGACCCACTTGTTCTCGTAGAAAACCAGACCGTCCACGACCATCCCGGCCAGCGCCACCGAATCGGTGTGCACCTCGGACTCCATATCCTCGTTGGACGGGGTGTAGTGCTTGCCGCGTCGGGTGTTGCGGTTCTGCACCTGCTTGACGTAACGGCGCGCCTCGACAGACTCGGGGCCCTTGAGCACCAGAAACATCTCGCGCGGGTTCTTGTCGCCCTTCGCCTGATGCACCAGCACGGCACCGCTGGCCGATGTGATCGGCATGCGGACGCCGGACTTGGATTTTTCGCTCGTGGACTGCGTGGCCAGATCGACCATGGGGGGATATCTCCTTCGGGGGTGTGGAAAAGAACTCGCCCACGAAAGCGCCGGCACCGGGTGGCACCAACGTCATCACGGGCGAGAGGGTCATGCGTGCGTTGCGTGGATCAGGACGCGGGCGGGATCACGCGCACAGGCCTGGACTGGATGAACTGCTTGACGTCGCCGTAGTGTTTTTCGTCCTTGCCGCCGCCACCGACGATGTCGAACATCGCCACCTGCGCGGTCCAGAAGATGGTGCCGGCACGGCCGGGCAGCACCAGCTCGAACGAGCCGAGCAGCGTTCGGCTGTCCTCCAGCGTCTCGATCAGCTCCAGAAAGTCATCGTCCGGGCGCTTGGTCAGCGGGAAGGTGACGTCCTGCCACTTCGCGCTGCCCTTGGTGTCGTAGTTGGTCTCCTCGCACACCTCGTCACTGCCCACCGCCGCCCAGTCGCGGGTGATCTTGGGCACGGACTTGAGCGTGCAGCCGCCGCCGGTCCACGTAAGGGCTGTGAACTCGCTGCCGCTGGTCAGGTCGGCAGGCACGGCAAGGCTGCCGCGCATCTTCGAGCCGGCGTAGGTGATCGTCTGGATTTCGGCCATGAATAACGGTTCTCGGTAGGTGCCCGATCAGGCAAAGGT
>JAUKWC010041266.1:0-12311 GCA_032356245.1 Endocladia muricata | reverse complement strand
CGGTCGAGGCGCAGGTGCTCGATGCCCTGAAGCGGGCCGAGAAGTTCATCGTCGATGGAACGGAGCTCGGGTTCATCAAGGTTCCGGGGACGCCCGATCCCGCGCAGGAAACCCTGCCCGTCATCCGCTGCGCCATCGAGCGCATGCAGGAGGTGTCGGCGTGAGCGAGGAAGACGGCTTCAGCACCACGACCGTCGCGGCGGACCACCTGAAACAGATCATCGAGCGCATCGAGCGGCTCGAAGAGGAAAAGCGCGAGATCGCCGAGCAGATCAAGGAGGTCTACGCCGAGGCCAAGGGCAACGGCTTCGACACCAAGGCCCTGCGCAAGATCATCGCGATCCGGAAGAAGGACCCGAACGAGCGGTCGGAAGAAGAGGCGATGCTGGACCTGTATCTCAGCGCGCTCGGGATGCTGGCAGCATGAGTGCCGCGCAGATGATCACCCTCGACAGGATCGAGACCGGGTCGCGGATGCGGGGCAGCTACGACCGCCCGGTCGCCGCGCTGGTGGCGTCGATCCGTGATTGCGGCGGGGCGGGTATCGGCCATGACGGGTTGCGTCAGCCGATCGAGGTTCATGCCCGGGGCGAGCGTTACATCCTGATCTCGGGCCTGCACCGGCTGCGCGCCGTCGAGGCGCTGGAGCGGACGGAGATCGCGGCGTTCGTGCTGGATATCGACGAGGTGAAGGCCCGGCTGCTGGAGCTGGAAGAGAACCTCGTGCGTGCCGATTTGAGCGTGCTCGACCGTGCGTTGTTCGTGAAGCAGTTCAATGAAATAGACGAGGCTGAACATGGGTCTCGGCATGGCGGTGATCGTGTGTCCGACCAAGTGGACAACTTGTCCAGTTGGTCGGAGCGAGCAACTACCCGACTTGGGATGAGTGCAAAAGCGATCCAGCGTTCGCTCCGCATCGCCAACGGCCTGCACCCCGATGCCGTCCGCGCCCTGCGCGATACGGACTGGACGCTGAACCACGCGACCGACTGGAGCAACAACCAGAAGGCCCTGCTGGAACTGACGGGCGTGGTCTCCCCGGCACAGCAGCTCGTCGCGGTCGAACGGCTGCGCGACAACCCCGCGCTCTCCATGCGCGAGGCCATCGCGGGCGATGCGAAGCCGACCGAGCAGGACGCGGAAGAGCGCTGGTTCCGCAAGAGCCTCGGGCTGTTCGGCGAGGACAGGCCGCGTCGTCGCCGGTTCTGGAGCACGGCCTTCGCGCGCGATCTGGATACGATGCGCGAGGCGGCGGAAGCCTCCGGATTCCGCATCGAGCCGATCCCCGGCTTCGGGAGCGATTCCTGATGGCGGGCACCCCCGATATCTGGCTGTCGGCGCAGGAGATCGCCGACGCCGCGCTGCCCGGCCTGCCGGGGACGAAGCGCGGTGTCGCGGCGCTCGCCACCCGGCTCGGCTGGGACGAACGTGCGCGGGATCGTGCCGGGCGCGGTGGCGGGCTGGAATACCCGCTCGACGTCTTCCCCGTCGAGGCGCAGCACCGCATCATGCGCGATGAGGGTGCGCCCGCGCTCCAGCGGATCGCCGCCGTGGAGGCTGTCCTCCAGTACAGGGCGCTCGGCCATTCCAAATCGGGGGCCGTGCGGGAAGCTGCCCATGCGAACGGTGTGAGCGAGAGCAGCGTGTGGCGCTGGATGACGCGGGTGGCGGGGCTGGATGCCGAGGCGCGGG
Organism: Endocladia muricata; assembly: GCA_032356245.1. Taxonomy (NCBI): domain Eukaryota; phylum Rhodophyta; class Florideophyceae; order Gigartinales; family Endocladiaceae; genus Endocladia; species Endocladia muricata. The sequence goes on along the minus strand of JAUKWC010041266.1, from coordinate 10,619 downwards.
CGCTCGCCCTGATGCCCGCCCCGCAGGCGGTTGCCGGTGCGACCATCGCCGCCAGTCACGACGATCACGCGCAGGCCGTTCGCGAGGCCGGTCTGGCGGGCTTCAACACCCTTTCGAACGGTCAGCAAATGGTCGCCCAGGCGCGGGCGTCGATCCTGCGCACGATCGACGGGTTCGCCGCGTCGACGGGGCTGTCGCTGAAGGAGTGCCGGACCCTGTTCGCCGAGGCGTGGAACGCCGGTGAGGACGATTTCGGACTGGATGCCGAGGCGCGCGAGGCGGTATCGCGCGTTTCCGCATCCAGCCTGAAGCGCTGGAGCGCCGAATTCAAACAGGGCGGTCTGGCCGGGCTCGCGCCGAAACAAGGTGTGGCCCGCAAGGGTACGGGGCGCATCGACGCCGATGGCGAGGTTCGCCTGCTGATCGAGGGGATGATGCTCAAGCATCCCGATTGCAGCGCCGTCCTCGTCGCCAGTGCGCTGACGGCCCGGTTCAAGGATCGCAAGCTGCCAGCGACCCGCAGCATCCAGCGATGGATGGTCGAGTGGAAGGAGAAAAACGCAGCGGCGCATCTCTTCACGCGCTCGCCCGACAAGTTCCGCTCCCATGCGAAGCTGGTGATCGGCGATGCGAGCGAGCATGTCGTGCGGCTCAATCAGGTTTGGGAGCTGGACAGCACGCCGAACGACGTGATGCTGGCCGATGGCAAGCGCTACGCGATCATCGGGTGCATCGACGTCTATTCGCGCCGCGTGAAGTTGTTGGTGGCGCGAACGTCCAACGCCGTGGCGGTCGCCGCCTGCATGCGGGCCGCGCTGCTGGACTGGGGCACGCCCGAGGTCATGAAGACCGATAACGGGTCGGATTACGTCTCGATGCATATCAAGGGCGTCGCGGCGGCGCTGGAGATCGAGCAGGATATCTGCCCGCCTTTCAGTCCCGAGAAGAAGCCGCATATCGAGCGGGTGTTCAAGACCTTCAGCAGCGGGATCGTCGAACTGTTGCCCGGCTTCATCGGGCACAACGTCACCCAGCGCAAGGATATCGAGGACAAGAAAGCCTTCGCCAAGCGCATCACGAAACAGATCACGAAGCGCGGAGAAGACCCCGTCGAGTTGCGCCTGACGCCCGAGGAGATGCAGACTTTCTGCGACGAGTGGACCGACGTCCATTACGGGATGAACCGGCACGACACCATCAAATGCACCCCCTTCGAGAAGGCACAGGGCTGGACCGGCCCGGTGCGGCGGATCGGGAACGAGCGCGCGCTCGACACGCTGATGTACCCGATCCCCGGGGATGACGGCACGCGCATCGTCACGAAGTACGGCATCTCGTTCGAGAACTGGAAATACACCGATCCGGTGCTGCTCGATCACTGGAAGCAGCGGGTGCAGGTGCGGATCGACGAAGCGAACTGGGGACGGTTGCTGATCCTCTCCGAGGGTGGCGAGTTCATCTGCTGGGCGCTCTGCCCCGAGCGCCTCGGGGTCAGTCGCGGCGAGGCGGCGGCGCATTTCCAGCACGAGCAGCAGGGCTTCCTCGCCGAGATGCGCAAGAAGGTCCGCCAGAAGATGCGCGATGCGCGGGTCGAGACCGTCGCCGCCGATATCCGGAAGGACCGGGTGGAGACTGCCGCGAAGATCCTGTCGTTCCCGAAAAAGGGTGCTTCCGAACCGCATACCACCCCCGCGCTGGAAGAGGCGGCGAAGGCAGCCGTGGCCCGCGATACGCCGCGCCACGAGCGGGAGCGCACCGATGTCAGCGCGGCGGATGTCGCCAAACTGGAGGAAGTGCGCCCTGTCCCGCGCGAGGAGACGCCCGAAGCCCGCCACGTCCGCTGGATGCGGATCGACGAGCGTGTGAGCGCAGGCGAGCAGGTGGACGATGCGGAAACGCGGTTCTGGCGCAGCTACCAGGGCACGCCCGATTACGCGTCGATGGCGGGGCTGATCGAGGAATTCGGACCCGGGGCGATCCTCGGGAAAGCGGCGAAAGACATCGCCGGATAATCAAACGCCGTCGCGGGCGTGCAGGCCCAGATGCGACGGCGCTCAAGAAGAGAAGTGAGGCAAGTTATGACAGAGACGATCTGCCCGATCAAGAACTGGGTGCCCCTCGACCGGGCGTTCTACGCGGTCAGCGCGCTCCCCTTGGGCAGTCCGCGCATGATCCTCGTCCACGGTGCGCCGGGTCTGGGCAAGACCACCGCCGTGGGTCGGCTCCACATGAAACACGAGGGTGCCTATGCCTATGCCAGTACCACCTGGACGAAGAAGAGTTTCCTCGTGAAGCTGGCGGGCCGCTTCGGCGTGACGATCCGCGTGAAGGACAGCGCGGACGTCATCCTCGACGCGATCTTCGAGCGCATCGAGCGCATGCGGGACGGCCTGCTGGTGATCGACGAGTTCGACCGGGTTTCCCAGAGCAAGGCGCTGGTCGAGCTGGTGCGCGAGATCCACGACGTCTCGGGTATTCCTGTCGCCCTGGTCGGCATGAACACGATCGAGAAGGACCTGAAGGCCTTCCCGCAATTCGACCAGCGCATCGGCGAGCGCGTCCTCTTCAAGCCGATCGATATGGGCGACGCACGCAACATCGCCGCCGCGCGCTGCTCGGTCGACATCACCGACGATCTGCTGAAGACGCTGGTCGACCGCACGGGCGGGATCATCCGGCTGCTCGTCACGGAACTGGCCAATGCCGAGGCGCTCGGCAAGCGCGAAGGCATCGAGAAAGTCGGCGTCGCCGATATGGGAGCCTGATCATGACGCGAACACCAGGGGCCACCGTCAAGAAACCGTATCTCGGATCGGCACGCGCCTATGCCTGGGCGCGGATGAGGGCGAAGCACAAGGCGGGTGGGGATTTCTCGATCACCGAACTCCTCGAACATCTGTCGCGTCGTGGCAAGAGCGCCGAGAGGACGAACTTGCGGGTTTATGTCGGCGTTCTTCTCAAGGCCGACATTATCGAAGTCACCGCCCATAGCGGCAATGGCAAGCCCGAGCGGTACAGGATGCTCCGCGATCTCGGCACCCTGCCCCCGGTCGAACTCGAAGACGGTTCCGGCATCACCGATCCGAACGCGCTGAAGGAGCGGCAAGGTCGCCTGGAGCCGCTCACCGGAGCGCGCCGAGAGCTGTACTGGAAGGCAATCCGCGTGTTCGGGCAGCGTCGCGCGACCTTTACCGTGAAGGATCTGGTCGCACTGGTCTCCGACGAAAGCGGGAGGGCGTCGCTCGCCGATGTGCGGCGGTATCTCGCTGCGCTCGTCGAGTCGGGGCATCTTTCGGCGGTGAAGATCAACCCCTGTCGCGCCTTTCGGGTTCTCCGGGATACCGGTCCCAAGTACCCGCTCGTGCGCGCCGACGGCACCGTCTACGACCCCAACGACCAGAGCGACAGCCGGGTCGAGGTGACGGCATGAGCGCCCGCGTCAAGGCCGAGGCCGAATGGGGCACCCTGCCCGACTGGGTCGGCGTTCTCGCCGATGCGTCCGACCGCACCAGCCAGGCGCGGGTCGCGCGGCTGCTGGGCATCAATGACGGGTACGTCTCCTACGCCCTGCGCAACCAGAAGCCGGAATACCACAAGCCGGTCGAATACGCGGTGCGCGGTAGGCTGATGGGCGAGACGATCGCCTGCCCCGTGCTGGGCGAGATCGACCAGTCATTGTGCATGCGCCACCGCAAGAGCCGGGTGCCGCCCCTTCTCGCCGACGAGCGTCAGCTGCGCGCGACGTGCCCGACCTGCATCCACAACACAAACCGAAAGGAGACCGATCATGCTGAGTGAAGAGATCACCCGGGTCGCCGATGCCCTGGAGCAAGAAGTCGCGACGGGCATATCTGCCACGAGCGCGGTGTTCCTCTCGAACCACCTGCGCGAGCTTGCCGCCAATGCCGTCGATCTGGAGCGGACGCTGAAGTTCAAGCGCACGATGGAGCGCGTCGCGCCCCCGCCCCTGAAGCTGCCCGAGAACGTGGTGCGGTTGAGGGGGGTCCGATGAGTCATCCGTTGGAGATCAGCTCGTACCTCAAACAGGAGCTGCGCCCCTTGGGCGAAGTGATCGCAGCCCGTGCCCGGGACGATTACGCCAAGGGCCTGAAGATCCACCAATGCCCCTTCGTGACGCCGAGACTCATGGGGCTTTGGCAGCGTGGCTGGGTTCAGGCCGAGAGGATTCACGCCAAGGAAAAGGAAGCCAACCATGCCGCATGAAGAAAACAAAGCCACGGGCACCGGTGTCCGAGAGGGTTTCATGAAGAACTCGGTCGGCCATCAGGTGCCGATCGAGCTGATCAAGCCCGAGCATCTGCTCGAAGACGAGTTGGTTCGGGGTCTGACCGAGCGGGCCACGAAGCTGAACGCCGACATTGCGGCCTTCCGTGCGCATACGCTGGCCGAGGTGGCGAGTCTGCGCTCGCTTATCGCCGATCAATACGGGGTCAAGAAAGGCGGCGACAAGGGCAACGTGACCCTGACCAGCTACGACGGAAAGCTGCAGGTACAGGTTTCCGTGGGCGAGAGCATCAGCTTCGGACCGGAACTGTCTGCGGCGAAAGAGCTGATCGATGGGTGTGTTCTGCGCTGGTCGGCGACCAGCGGGCCGGAGACGCAAGCCCTCGTTCAGCATGCCTTCCAGACCAACAAGGAAGGCCAGATCGATACGGGCCGCGTTCTCGGCTTGCGTCATCTCGATATCAAGGATCCCGAGTGGCAGCGTGCCATGGAGGCAATTTCCAATGCCGTCCGCGTGACGGGCTCGAAGACCTACACCCGGTTCTACCACCGCGACCCGATCCACGACACGGTCACGCCGATTTCACTGAACATCGCGACCGCCGAGGTGTCGGCATGAGCGAGGGCAGGAAGATCGTTCCCGTCGACGGCATGCCGGATGGGCTGACGCCCTGCGAGGAGCGGGCGATGGATGCCGCTACGGCGGTGCTGATCCGCAGCCTGACAGTCAACGGGCAGTTTGCGACGATGTCTCTCGTGCGGATTACAGCGGCACTGGCATCGCAAACGGCGGGGTTCGCGTCGGGAACGCACCCGCCACCTTCAAGCGCGGATTGCGATGCCATCAAGCGGCTCAAGAAGAATCATTTTGCGACCGGCAGAATGATGGGCGCAGCGCAGATGCCCACGATCGGGAGCGCGTGATGGCCAAGGCGATCCCCATGCACAAGGTCAACTGCCGGGTGATCGAGGAGGTCGACGGTAGCGTCCGGCTCGATCTGGCGTCTCACAAGACACCCGTCACGCTGCGAAAGAGCTGGGTGCATCTGCGCATCCGCCGACCGAACCCGGGCGACCCGACCAACCAGGCCAGCGTGAGGAAGTACCCGATGACGCTGACGATCCCCGTCGCGTTGGCACAGCATGAAGGCATCGCCTGATGGCATCCGGCTCCACACCTGACGACGAGATCTTCCTGATCGCGGTCACGGTCGAGCTGGACCCCGAGACGGTAGCCCAGCTCCGCGCCGTCTTTCCGAAGGTGGCGCTGGAAGACTCGATCGTCGCGCTGATCGAACACCACATGGCCGAAGCCGAGAAGATGATCAGAAGGGACAGATCATGACCGCGAAACGCAATTTCAGCGGCATTTATGCCCGTTCGAAGGAGGCTGGTCTGAACGAGGATGCCCGGCGAGACCTGTTCGAGCAGCAGACCGGCAAGCGGTCGCTGTCGCTGATGACGCCCACCGAGGTCGCGAAGGTCGACGCCCATCTGAAAGCCCTCGTGCCGCCGAAGAAGCCCCGCAAGCCGATGGCGAAACGCGCCGACGTTCGATTCATCCATGTCCTGTGGCGCAAGCTGAAGGACGCGGGCGTCCTGAACGACCCGACCCGCGCCGGTCTCAACAAGTTCCTTCGCCGCCGTTTCGGCGCTGCTTGGGGCGCGGAGACGATCGACGTCGACGCCCTGACCGATCACCGCCAGATCGCCACCGTGATCGAGGCGCTGAAGGACTGGTGTGCCCGCGAGAACATCGAGCTTGACCGATGAGCGCGCGCACGATCCGCCGCCCTCGCAGCGTGACGGTTTCCGCTGCGGAACTGGCCCATCTCGATCCCGACTATGCCGCGTTCGGGATCTTCATGCTCAATTCGGGCTACCGTATCGCGAAAATCTCGCTTCTACGCCGCCGCCGCGATGGTCAACTCAGCGGGCGCATCGTCTGGCGCAAGGATAGCCGTACCGTTGTGTGGGCATCGACCTTCGACCATGCCTGATCGCAAACCCCCATACGAACACTGGCCCACGCTGATGCGCGAGGTCGGCGAGGCGCTCGGCCCCGCTGCCGCGCTCAAGCTCGTCGCCGTGTATGGCGGGCAGGAGGTCTATATTCCCGAGCGCGCGCAGGGTTCGGCTTTCGCCCGGGAGGTCGGCTACGAGATCGCCATGCTGCTGGCCGATCTGCGCGGCGGCGAGAGCGTCGAGGTTCCGAACTTCGCCCAGCGTATCGCCCAAGAGCGCCGTCGGTTCATCTTGACGCACCCCGACCTTACTGCCAACGATTGCGCCAAGCGTCTCGGGATTACCGTCCGCCGCGTAAGGCAGATCAGGGCCGACCCTCGTCCCGATCCGCGCCAGCTGGATATGTTCCCGGAAGCCCTTCCGGGTTAAATTTAACCCCCCGTCTTGCGAACACTGACCCCGGAATTAGCCGGGATTTTCGCGACATGCCCCACCTCGATCTCATACGCCGCTGGGAAGGCCTGCGCCTCCACGCCTACAAGGACGTGGCCGGGGTCCTGACGATCGGTTACGGCCATACCGGTGCCGTGCATGACGGGATGGCGATCGACGAGGCGGAGGCCGAGCGCCTGCTGCGCGTCGATGTCGGCTGGGCCGAAGCCGCCGTCGACCGGCTGGTCGAGGTGCCGCTGAACTCGAACCAGCGCGCGGCCCTGATCTCGTGGATCTACAACGTCGGCGCGACGGCCGCCGCCGAGTCCACCCTCATCCGACACCTGAACGCCGGTCACTACGAGGCCGTGCCGGGTCAGCTCGCCCGCTGGGTCCATGCGGGCGGCAGCAAGGTCGCCGGGCTGGAAAACCGCCGCGCCGACGAGATCGCACTCTGGGAGCAACCGATCGCACCGCTCGGCCCGCTTCGGAGCAGCCGCACGATCTGGGCCGCCATCCTCGGCTGCATCACAACCGCCCTCACATGGTTCAGGGAGGCCGCCGCCAACCTCATGGGCATGGCGAGCGATGCCGCCGCGAGCGGATACGGCTGGCAGCTTCTGCGGCTCATCGAGCGGGCGCAGCCGGTGGTGATCCTGCTGGTGCTGCTGGTCGTCCTCTACGCGCGCATCGACGACCACAGAAACAGGAGACGATGATGAAGAACGGGACGCTGAACATCGGCGGGTACACGATCACCGCCGAGCTGACGCAGGACGGCACGCTGACCGCGCAGGTGATCGACCGGTCGACGAACGAGGTCGAGGTCGAGTTCCTGGCCGATCGCCTGACCAACGAGACGATCGCGCCCGTCGCTGATGAAGCGGACCGCGCGAAGGGAACCGCCCGAATTTCCGAAGCGGCACCGGTGGCGACCCCTACCACGTCGGGCAAGGTCGAGCATGTCCAGCCCGGCGAAAGCGCCTTCACGGATCGCCCGGGCATGCAGCGTTCGCGTGTCGGACCGGGTCCTGAATGATGGGCTCGCTCGCCCGCCTGTGGCCGATCGCGAAGATCGCGGCACGCACACCGTCGGTCTGGAGCGCATTGATCGCGCTGATCGTCGGATCGTGGATCGCCCACGGCGTCGGGCACGATGCCGGATACGTGGCGGGGGTCGAGGTCGGCATGGGGGCCGAGCGGACGCGTCAGGCGAACGCGGCACTGGACGGTACGCGCACGGCAATCCGGGACAGGGAGGAAGCGGAAGATGAAGCGGCTGATGAGTGGGTTCGCGCTGGCGGCGATCTTGAGCGCCTGTGCGAAACCGATCCCGCCTGTCGTGATCGACACAGGGTGCGACTGGACGAAGAAAATCACCTGGTCGCCCCGGGACACGCCCGGGACGGTGAAGCAGGTGCGCGAGCGCAACGCGGTGCGGGCGAAGCGCTGCCCGCAGGACGAGGAGACGAACGATGAAGCTACCCCACTGGATCCGGACCATGAGCCTGCCCTTCGGAAAGCCCAGGTATGATCTCATCATTATCGTAGCTGCGTTTTTGCTCGGTCCGCTGCTCGCAACGTACGTCAATCACGGTCATTCGAACAACGATTCGGGTGCATCCGGGTCGACGCTCGCGGCGAGCGACGTCGCGGACCGGGTGTTCTACGCATCGGACGGGACGCGCGAATGGGGGACGGTCTGCCGGTTCGCGGGCGGGCATGTCAGCGTCGATCACGTCACGCGGAACGGTATCCCCGTCGTCGGCCCCCAAGGCGAGGTCGTCGCCTCTTCGGAGCCCAGCGACTGGTCGCTGATCGGGATCGATCCCATGGACCACGACCCCGCCGACATCCCGGTACTCGCCCCGGGTACCGATGTGCAGATCGCCGGGTTCCCCGCGCGCGATCTGGATGGCGAGGTTCTCCCGGGCCGGGTCTATCTCGACGACACCACCCCGCCCTTCGTCTGGGTCGAGTTGCTGCCCCTGCCGGGCGGTGGCCCGCCCGAGGGTGCCGTCGGCGGACAGTCCGGATCGTGCGTCCTCGTGGGTGGCGAGGTGGCGGGGGTGGTCTCGGCCAACGGGTTCAGTCCGATCGAGGATACGACGGACACCTGGGCGCTGGTGGTGCCCCTGACGGAGATCCTGCGCGAGGCACGCGGCGGCGTCTTCCCGCGCCAGAAACCCACCTCCTTCATCCCCGACACGCGCCAGCGTCCGCAGATCGCGGTCGGTCGAAGCGCGCTGCGTCCGGAGTAGGGGTATGGGTTTCGGACTCAACGCCTATGTCGTCGCCAGCCACTTCGTCATGGTCCTGGTGTTGGGCGTGACGATCACCCGCCTGATGCGGACGCTGCACCTGTCACGACAGACTGACCATCGCTGGCTTTTTCCGGGACCGATTTCGATGGTGTTCGCGGCCTTGATCGTAGAGCGCCTCTACTACATCGGTGCGCGCTTCCTGAAGTCGAGCGGGATCGATCTATGGGCGGCGCATCCGGCACCGGCCATCCTGTCAGCCATCGTCGCTTGGGCAGGATACTGGGTCACTCCAGCGATCTTCCGGGCGCGGGGGATGGATCCGAAAGCTATCCGCAAGCGTGTTGCAACTGAATTGATCGGACTCGGGGGGGTCTGGATCGTCCTGGCGAAAGTGCTGGCCTGATGGATATCGTCACCTTGTTCGAACATACCGACGTGATCGTCGGCACGATCGTCCTGTTGATCTCTTCTGGCTGGGCGCTGATCGTATGGCTGCAGCGACGTGCGGACAAGCGGGCCGACAAGATCAAGGACGAGATCAAGACGAGCTCCTCGGGCGATCGTTCACGGCTTGGCCGTGTCGAAGCAGAGGTCAAACGACTGGACGAACGGCTTACGGAAACCGACGCGAGGATGGTGGCCGGGTTCAGTGAGGTCGAGCGGCAGATGCAGCATTTTGAGCGCGAGCTGATCACCGTCGCCCGCAAGGATGACCTGACCGATATCAAGATCGCGCAGGCGCGTATGGATAGCAGAATGGGAACGCTTGTCGAGAGCGACCGTCGGTTCCTCGAAATGCTGACAGGACAAGGAGAGAGCATCGGCCGCATCGCCGCCGCTCTTGGAAGAGGACGAAAAGAATGAGCGACAAACCCGACTTTCGCGGAAACCAGAAGCTGATCGTGCTGCGCGATCTTGCCCGTTCGGAGAACGGCAAGCTGAACGAGACGATGCTGATCAGCACGCTCGATATTTTCGGCTATGCGTTCGACAGCCAGATGATCCGCGAGTTGCTGAAGGAGATCGAGGCGGCTGGTGCGGTTCGCACAACGATCGCGGGCGGCGTCATCATGGTTGCTGAAATCACGCGCGAAGGTGAGAACCATCTCGAGTATCGCGGCACCCCGATCGAGGGCATCCCGCGCCCGTCGCGGCGCTGACCGATGCAACGCCATGCAGCGGGCCGCAAGGGTCGGGGTCGGCTTTCATCAATCGAGATGTTGCCAGAGCATGCGCAGCCTGCGGTGCAGCTGGCGCTCGAGGAATTGTCCGCGCGCGATCGCGAGCAACAGGATATTCTCGACGACTTCAACGCGGCTCTCGCCGACCTTGACCCGCCCGCCGGTCCGATCTCGAAATCCGCTTTCAACCGCTATTCGATGCGGTTCGCCTTTCAGGCGCGCAAACTCTCCGAGGCGCGCGAAATGGCCTCGGCGATGGCCGAGCGGATGGATGACATGCCCGGGGGTGATGTCGGCCTGATGCTGGGCGAGACCGTGAAGATCCTGATCAACGATGTGATCATGGATGAAGCGTTGAGCGGCAAGAGCCCGTCGATCCTCGTCCTGAAGGCTGCCGCCGAGTCCCTCGCCAAGCTGGAAACCGGACGCTTGGCAAATGCGCGAACCGCTCACATAGAGGTGGTCCTGGTTTCCTGACCAGTTTTTTGCCGGGTTAAGCTATAGCATGGGTTTCATGTCAGGCGGCAATTTT
>JAUKWC010041255.1:0-12316 GCA_032356245.1 Endocladia muricata | reverse complement strand
CAAGTACGTGGTTTCTTGAAAAAAAAACGAGTGCAAGTGGAATACTAATGACGTGATGTTTTTTGAAATTAACACATTTTGAAATTTGTATTTGTTACGTAACAAATTTTTTTTGGCCCCCCCCCCCCCCCTATGTGACTGGCTGTTTCCCCTCTCCCGCCACCTGTAGTGTGACCGGAGAATTTCGGCGCCCAGGTATGTTTATCAACTTTAAGCATGTCGGTGAGATCGCCCGCCAATTGGATATACACTTGCTTTCACCGCTCCGTTTCCCACCCGCTTGCCCCTTCATTGGCTGATTCCTGTGGACGAGCCCAATCTCCCCCACTGTCTGTCACCTTTTTTTTTTTGCTGCAAGAGATTATCAGGGTCATTGCCCGTAGTGTGCGTGCGACTGTGCGTGCAAGTTCCTGAACAGAGTCCCGTCGTGAGCAACACACGAAAAGTAAGGCATCCTATTCTGGTGGGACTCCTTTCGAAAGAAAAAACAACAACTATGGCACGCGTCTGCACTCCTCGTGCATTATCTGGATTGTGACCTGCTACTCTAGTAGATGTCGTTGTGATACGCAGTCACTTGAGTGTGTCGCTGAAGAGTACAAAGCGAGCCTCGATGGCGTAGTGGATTCCTTGTATGGATTCGACTTGGCCGTCGTCGAAGCACGTGAAAATATCTCTGCATACATGCACTGGGCGTAGTCAGCCGGTATTTTACCTAGGCCATCTCATAAAGTAGGTGACCAAGTCGTGCATATGTAGTTCCTAAGCGATAAACCATCATTGATATTGACATGCACTCGTGTCAGCAGTTTGGTTGCCGAATGTGTTGCGAGCGGATCTTCTTGAGACTTCTACGACTTGATTCAAAATGGTCCCCTCAAGGTGACACAAAAAGGTTCATTTGCTGGGGCAGAGGGGTCTACAGCAGTCGCCTGTCATGATAGCTACATAAATCCATTTTGAACATTTCTTTTTTGCAAGTACAAACATCGCCATACCGCAACACATGAAATCACTCGCACTCTTCGACGCGGCAAGACACAAGAATCTGCTCCAAGTCTGCCAGGGTGTACTCTGTGTGTTACAAGGGATCGGCCAGAGTATTTGCATGTTTTGGCTTCATTACCTCACAGTAATCTCTGGACAATAGTAGCGGCGATGACTTCGTAGTTTTGATCAAAGACCGCTTGCTGTCTTCCTTTCATTCTAGAAAGTAAGTGAAGCCACTTCACAAGATGACTTTGACATTACCGAATAAAGCTATTGCTATCATAATATCAATTTAAAGGCAGCCCCTTCTTATTAGTCTATTTTTCCTCTATTGTATCGCTACTCCACGACGCAGAGAAAGTCAATGTATTTTTAGACGAGAGAACTGCTTCCCTTTTTTTGCACCCTCTGTAAGTTGTATGTTACGATAGAATCGTCATCTGCAGACCTGTGTCATCAGCCTCTACTAAAGACGCATTACTTCGCTCAGATTGGTATCCCCGTGACGCTCCCAGTATACTTTAGCTTACCTGCAGAAATAACCGTCAATTTTAGGAAGTCGCCCTACTATCTATTGACCAGGACTTCTACGTCATATGGGGCAGGTGTTTGACTCATGAGAGGGAGTTTTTTTTTTCTTGAACGCTTACATCTAGGAGTGAGTTTACTAAATCTTTCAAGTTCACTTTCGCACACTGCTGGACTTGTCTCGCTCTCCTCAGAAAACACCCCACTTACAGTATCGTTCCTCAAGTAAAGCTGTGTAACAAAAAGTGATACAGTAGACCTCCGGAACTGATGTGAGCGGACAACGTGGATGAGAAACCTTCTGAAACAGGTTTTTAGTCAGGGTCGGAAAATAGTGCCTCTCAAAAGAACGCTTTTTTCGCAAAGATGGTCAGCTTGACTCGAAAGATGTATATTTCAGTGATTACTCTGGAAAGAATTCGGCGATTGGGTTGTGAAATATTGCTCGGGGTAGTTGCAGAATTCGTAGTCGAATTTTTAATTGCAAACGTTTTAGATATAGTTAACGCCCCGAAACTTGTGCGTAAGCCCATAGTACTGTATTACCTGCAGCTCTACTCGAATCAGTCCCCTATACGATCAGCTCCCGTGATGAGTGGCAATCAACAAGTTTATACGCGAAAAGCGGGTACTCAAAGAGTAGACGACTTGAGTTTTGCGCTGTATTTGTAGTCGTACCTCGCCAAACACCCCACGATGCGTGTCAGTACCGGCCACTTCTCGCACTATGACGAGATCCTCAACGGTTGAGAAGCGCGATCGGCCTCCTGCTTTGCTTTCGTTGGTACCGCCATTCTCAGCGCGAGACGCAGTCCGGGAAGGGGGGATGACTTTAGATATTCAGACAAAGATTTGAGCGATGGAAAAGATGGGTGTGATGGATGTAAAGGTGATACGTTTTCGCGCGAAACAGCCTTTCCCTACTACCCTGAGGAATTGCAGTCCGGTTTTCTGGAACAGCTCACTTTTCTGCAATTATCATCACACCCAAAGTGCAGAATTCTGCAATATCTTGCAGATATCACACGTATTGCAGAGTTCTACAATTTTATTTGCAGAATTGACTCGGCGTTATCGGCGCTAATAACAACGAAGCAGTGCCTAGGACCTTCACAGCCAACCCACGCTCCACGGACACATGTCAAAGTTGGGATCCGGAATTTCACTGGAGAGGGTTCAATAGTCTAGGTGTCGGCAGTAATAGTTGTTAGAATCGTAAGTATGCAAGCAATAGGAAGTAGACTTTTGACGATGTTTGACGGCGAGCTCGGATGTTTAGTAAAGCTCGAATATAGCTAGTCTGGCTCGGAAGTGATGGGTTACTTTGCAGTAAACTAAAGTAGACGCTCAATTGTACGTAGAGAGTATGCGGTACACCAGGCATCTGCAAAAAGAAACACAAAAACTCCGTATGTACATAAGAGGTTGCCGGTGGGATTTTACCATGCAATCGTCACCCAGCCAAACTCTCCCATGGAGCTCTGGGCTATGATGCAGACCAGCTTGGGTGTGGCATTTGCGTCGATACTGCTACCAGAGAACTGCCTTTGTTTTCGCGCAACAAGCTGCGGCAGTTACGGTCTGCTTACTTTTCTTGTTCAACCTCTCGCATCGCAACAGGCACGACAGGAGCAAACGTTGAGTCCAGCGTGCATCTCCACCCCATGCATATGTGTGCCTGGTTGACCTCACTAGTTATGGGAACCTTCCTCCAGGCGAGATGTCGCCTCACAAAGTTTGTGACAAGCGTCTGATGAACGCACCCGTCGTTAGGGTTGTGTGATGCATGCAAAACGGCAGTGTTCGTAGCCGGCTTACGTCTGCCAACGAGACAGTGGGGGCGATATGGTGTACAACGCGCAGAACATACAGCCCAGAACAATTTTTCGAATTTCGGACAAAATGAGAACCGGCAATGACGTGCGCACACTTGGCAGTCCTGTATTCAAGGCCGATTGCGTAAATGGCACAGGATTGGCTGCTCGGGCACACGCGAGAGAGCGAAGAAAAGTATCAACGATCTGCCATGCCATCCTGTTCAGTGCTGTGGAATTCAGCGTCTCCGTGGGACAAAACCATGTAGCTTGCAACACGGAACATGAAATCTGCTTGTCACTGGCTTCCCTCGCGGAGTCCCCTTCGTAACAGCGATTGGCACGGCAACGCAACGCTCGGTTCCTTAGAAGTTTGACTGCGCCTGTACCACGAAATTTACCTGTCGCTGGACATTTTTGCTTCGATTGGCAGCACCAGGCTGTTGAGGAGTTTTGACGCGGCGCAAAGACATCTGCGTCGGGGCAGACTGACTGCAGTCGCGTGCATTGACAGTAATGAAAGGCAAGTACGCACCCGCGCTAGTTTATCTGGTACAGTCACTTTCACTTGTGGAAAGAAGAAACCAACGCGTACCTCACTTTTTGAACCCCCTAGTTTCCATCAGTCTCACTCGTAAAAAAAAGCAGCCTACAGCACACACCTTTCGTGACCAGACCTCCACTCAAGTCGCGACAGTCCGTCGCCACGCAGAAGCTGCAGCAAGAAAGCACTTTACACCTTGAAGCATATGTCACCAACGCACAGGACGCACACTGTACATATCTTTCCCATCATGTCGCCAAGACACATACTAGTAAAACCCCCCCGCTCACCTCCTACCACAGACATGCAATACACGACGCTCACCTTATATCACAATGCTCTCCACACTCACACACACATACACACGCACCGCCTCCCTTCGATATAAATTGCACCGCCGCCTACCAGTCTCCCGACTCACGGCAAACGACACTCCAACGTGCGCATAAACTCGGCTGCCTGACGGATACTATTCTTCCGATCCTCCTCGTCAATAAAATGAAAGTGCCTGCGATGCCCGGGCCATCCATGAAGAAACGGCAAATCCGCCAGCTTCTCCACGCTCTCTATCTGCAGCGCCCAGCTCTGCATGCAGTACGTCGTCGACCCCGCCAGGTGCTGCAGCCGCGGGTAATACGCAAAGTGGTCCCCTGTGAACAAGCTCTTTGTCGCGTGATGCAGCAGCATAATGCTCCCCTCGGTGTGCCCTGGCACGTGCAGCAGCTCCGCCCCTTCCGCGAGTTTATACGGGAAATCCGCATTCGAAAGTTTCACCTCGCACGCATCCGTCCCTTGCGCCTCCACCACCTCTTCCTCATGAATGATCCGCGTCGCCCCCAAGGCTTCCGCCCACTGCGCATGCCCCGGCACGTCATCCTTGTGCGACAGCACGATATACTTTACTCCCCCGACCGGCTCTGCCAACTTTTTCATCCGCTCGGCGAGCGGCTTGCGAAAGCGCGGGCAATCAAACATCACTGCGTACGGTTCCGGCCCGTCCGGATGCACTAGCAACCAACTCGCACACCCAAAAGACTCGCTGGACGAGAAGCCATTGTAGTAGACGTTGGGCACTTGCGTGGGCGACAACGATTCATTCACGGAGAGCGGAAACGACGCTACGGCCTTCCGCGATGCACGGATCGGCACATCCGTGCGAATACTACCGGTGGGACACGCCGCCGCCGCGCGCATCGCGTTTACCTCCTCCGCCTCGCTTTTGGGCTGCTTGTACACGGCAGACTGCGTGCCGGCGACGTTATACGTCTCCGGGGCAAGCCCTGTACACATAATACACATGCATAACAGAAACGATTAGTGGATCGGCTTTGGGGGAGCTACCACTCGAGCGAGAGGAAAACAGGAGAGAATGGCGTGCGTACATCTGCAGGTGTCACAGTCGATGCAGGTGGAGTCGACGAAGAGGTTGCCAGGGACGTTTTCCGGGCGTCGAACGCGGGTGATCGCGGCCACACTAGTCGGAGAGACTTTTGTGGAGAGTCGCTCGTTGCGCGGTGTAATGCATGGTGTAGCGCACGACACAATGCTGGTCCTGGCAAATGAGCAAGTTTTTACCGGGGACGGAGAAGCAAACGCGGGTACAGACATGATGGGCTGGGGAGAAAGGGTGGTTGTCGGTGCGGAAGTGTGCGCACGGTCGGCACCCTGACGTTCGGCGTTTTGCAAGAGTCGTATTTATGCAAAACGGCAACGCTCGTTAACTTTAGATGTTAAAGGGCGACGAAACTGGCGACGTCGTGCACGAATTGCTTGATTAGCTTTGGTATTTGAAACGCATGCCAGGTTGATGAACATGATTAATCCTGCCACTGCTTACCTGCCTGCGTGCAGATTCACGTCCGGCGCAATTCTATTGCACGTACCGACTTTCTACGAACCTTGCCGTAAATTTTCATATCATAAACATTATCGTGATCATTACGCAATCTGGTTGGCATTTACGGATCAACGAAAAACCCGGAGAAATAAGGGGGAAGAATGTCTGTGTAATACTGCTACGGACAGACAAATGGATCTTTGAGGAAATATCAAAATGTTTTGGCCATATTCAGATCTTGTCTCCAATCCCCACGTCGTTAAGAGACACCGTGGCGAAACTAGATAGTATACGATATGAATCACTTCACCAGAAGCAGAATGTTGGAGGCATGAAGAGCTTTTTTCGCCTACAATATTTTACACGTTCTGGGCTCTTGGCCATAGTTCGACTTTCATCATGTCTCAAGAGTCATGACACCTTTCCGTTACTAATAAACAGGGAATCACCTTTTTCGTAGTTGTCAGATCATGTAGAAATCATACATTTGTTTTGATATTTCTTCGCTCTCGAGCACATGCGGATAACCTTTCATATAAAATTCAGTAGGTAAAGTTTTAGGTCAGCAAAAGACAAATATCAAGCCCTTCTCGAGATACTGACCCAACCAATAAACTTCAACAAGACCGCTACGAGTCGGGCACGGGAAAGACCTGTGCATAGAAGACGTACAAGGCATGGATTTTGACTTGTAGTTTGAACAGTACTTCACCCAAAGAGTAGAACTGTCAGAGAACAATACTGTACTGAACGATCGTACTCCGTAGTCTGTAGTTCAGTGACCTATTGTTTACTTGTCGAAGGTTCAGGTTTCTCTACCATGTTACTTGCTCATTCGCTGTCATCTTTCACTTTCGAACCTTTGAAGCTCGTATCACAAACGTCATTCCGGAGAGAGGGATGAAGCATTCACAACGCTGCGGCAACAGAGCCTCCTGTTACAGATCGTTGCTATCGTCTTGCTCGTAGCCTAGCAGTACTGTAAGTCCCCTAAGCCCCTAAAACCTTCTAGCATACTAGCCTAGCCTAGGGCGTGCGAACCCCTAAGCAACATTTTTCACTACGGGTGGAATTGTACGTCGGTGGAAAAGACGTGCATAGGAAGAGACCGAAAGAGACTTTTTTTCCTTTCGCTTCGCAGCTACTTTCTAGTTTTCCGCATGACCATGTGTGTCTTACTAGTGTTGAAATAGTTAGGAAGTTTAAGCAAGTTATCCGCCAGCATATGACGCTGATGGAGCACTTAAAACTTCAACGCCATGTGACGTTGTCTGCCCTGTTCAAATACACATGCCTGAAATATACTCTTATGAGTACCTGTCTACGTACTACAACGAACTACATTAGTTTTGTACAAAATGAACCCGACGTTTGGAATATGAACCCTTGTGAAGGGTTCATTCGTACACCCCGTTATTCTGAAGTCAATAGATGAGGGTTAAGAGGAGTTCGGATATAGGGATTGTGGAATTAGGAGCTTTCTAAAGGATTAGGGGTTCAGGGGGGGGTGGGGACGTGGGAATTGGAACGTAATTGCGAATTACTTGAAAAAACACCCTATTGTGCATGGTATATTGTTCGGCTGTTATCAGTCTGCAAGGAGGGTTCATTTTGCCTGGTTATGGTATTGTTTGCTGCCCAACCCAATCGATGTTTTCTTCCATTACCAGCAAAATGAACCCTCATTCCGGGCTGAAACACAGACAATTTTATCTTGCACAATCAAGTGTTTTTTCAAGTAGTTTGCAAGTACTTCGCATCCCCCCCTCATCCCCAAACCCTAATCCCCTAATCCTTTAGAAAACCTCTATTTCCCCAATCCCTAACCCTAATCCATTGACCTCAAAACACAGGGTTCACAAATGAACCCTTCTTCATAAGGGTTCACATTCCAAAAACAAGGTTCATTTTGCACAATAATGTACCGTTACGGAGATTACCCCTGGGACTATCTGCAATTTTTTTTCATGGAATTCTGCTTTACTTTTTATCCTTGTCAAATTTTAGAGAGTTTTGCTTAAAACTTGTGAGACGATCTGCGGAAAAGTGGGGGGTTGCGGACACCATTCCCATTCCTTCAAATGATGTATACAGCATCTGTGGCAGTTCCAGAAACACGTGCAGTTGAAGCTCTTCTACAGTACGCAAGCCATTTGTCCGAAATGAACGTGCGCAAACCACTATAACCGAAATCAGCCCTTCACCGCCCCCCTTGGCATCTGAAAGTATTGATGTCACTCTTTCCCTCGCCGGCGTCACTTCTACTCCTTGGTAATCGCTAGAAACGCCACAGTTAACTGATGAGCTCGTAGCTGGCTCTTTGGCTAAGCATAGTCGTCCTGTATGCCACACTCCATGGCTTTTTGCCACTTGGAGGGGCTGGAGAATTCTGAATATGAGGCCAATTGACCAAAAGACACTACAGAGCCGCTGGTTAGATTGACAAGGTGAGAGATTCTTGGAAAGTTCACACAGCTTTACTTTTTATTTCGCCTGAAGATAATTTGTAAATTTCTAGTAGAAAATCTCTGCTATATCTGTAGTACTGCACATTGTTTCGTCATATTTAATTGCTGGCTTTTTCCAAGCGCTATAATACCACTATTCACATTTATACAGTACTACAGTATCTCTGCAGTCGTATTGTACTGTACATATCAGTTCGTCTCTTTCTTTTCCTGGAAATCAAGTTCTGCTATGGGTTGTCTTCATTGATGCTTGGGTATTTTTCATTTTGGGAGTAAAAAAGTTTGTGGTACGTAAACCGACTTATAATGGTGGCGGAAATGTCAACAGTTTTGCCCGTTTTACACAAAAAGCAAATAATTACCAACACAACATTACAGAATGACGTCACCTCCTCATTTATATTCCTCAAATCGCAAAAACCCTCGCAGAAAAGTCTAGTGGAATGTCTGTGTAAAATCTTCCTCGGCCTGTGAAACATCCAAACTTATCACAGTTCTTGTGAGAGGAAAGAATATGGTAGCGTTTCATCAGCCGCGATGCCGGTGACTTGAATTTTGTTTTCTAGGGTGGTTTTTGTTCCATTCAGTATGCAAGATGATGCTAGGGATGACCCTGACGGCCAATCCAAATTTCAAACCGAATCGCTCTCCGAGCGCTTCAGTCGTCTCTGCGATGAAGCGGATTTTGCCGCTTGTGGCAACTCTACGGAGCAGACCCCGGCGCTTCCCGGCCTGACTGACGATGAGGCGAGATTTATTACGCGTAATGACGCGGGTGAGGTGTACTTGACGCCGGTTGCAGTAGCCGAAGCAGGCGGCGAGAAACACTCGAGTGTGATCTCGGCTTTTAAGAAAGCGTTGGCGCACGCATTTGGGGACGAGAATGAATCGGAAACAGATTGGGAGACATTTCCTAATCTGGCGATGGAGGCGGAGGTAAAAGATGCTGAGAGTGACGATATGACATTTAGAGAACTCGCGGGGTATAACCGTTTAGAGCCTATGCCTGAACTGGACGCGTTCGATTGGGAAAAGTCAAAGTCTAAGGCAGTGCTGGACAATTTTGTTGCGAAATACGAGAGGGATAGACGAAAGCGAGAAGAAGAGGCTGAAGCTGAGGCCACCACAGCAATGGCACGCGCAGCTGCGTCTGGAGCAAAACCATCGCGACCAACGAACTTGCAGAATGCCGCAAATATGTTGCAACGGCATAAATTTAACAGCGATCCGGTCGTATGGGCAGCGCAGGAGGAGGCGGCAGCATCCGCTGTACTACGAGATTTGCGTGCAGTGTTTTCACGCGTACGCAAAGGTTCTTCAAGAGCACCGCCCGACGGAAGCCCAGTGTGGTCGCTTCTTTCACAAAGCAACTCAAAACTGAAGCCGGAAGCGGCCGCAGAGATGGCTCGCGCGAAAGTGGCTGCAGCAGCTGCCGCAGCAGCAATGAGAGAGGATGAACCAGAGCCAGGCCCGGACGATTCTCTCAGCGATTTAAAACAGGACTGCGACGAGGCTCGAACCTCATTCGACTCACTTAACCCTGGCTTTGATACCAGTGGCGATACATTAGATTCTGGAGAGGTGTCATCAACCTTTCGACTTAACCGCCGTTTTGAAGCAAATAACTCTCGAAATGCAGGGTTGTCGCAGCCTGTGCATGGGGATGCAAAACCGCGATTTAAGAATGGGGGGAAGGAGAAACGAGTGCAATTTGTCGAGGGCACTGTCTTCGGAAAGCGATGAGTTGAATGTAATAGCAATGAAGAATAGTATCCCTGGTTCTCATCAAGGCACAAAGCTCGCTTCAGCTAGCCTGTGGAAGTCAGCTTTATTTCGAAAATCGCTGTGGACTTGGATTACATCAGTTAGTTGAGCGCCTCTCTTCCTTACTGAGGAAGTTATATATCCTCTGAAACAGTGGGTCGTTATGAACAGCGTCTGGGTATCGCGCAGGTGGATCGCCAGCCACCTGGAAGCCAGGTCCACGGCGGGCTGCACGTAGTCCAAAGCTACCCCGTGTTGGATACTGCTCACGGGAGGTGTCTGCCTTGTTTGGATCTGGGTCTTCGTTCACCTGGAACATGTAAGTGATGTTGTCATTCATCAGGCGCATCGCTCTCACCTCCCCGGACTCATCGAGGCCGAAGTCTTGATGCTCCGGGGCAGTGGTTCTGTAACGATAGTCGCGGACTCGCAAGGCTTCTGGAAAATCTTCAAAGTGCACGTTCACGTTGCCATCCGGGCCTATGTATTGTTCTTGTAGAGCAGATGATAATGCGTTTGAATAAGGCTTGAGCGCTCCAGCATTGATGCCAACGACTGGCGACAATAAAAGCTCCTGCAACATCTTATATGCAAGCTTATCCACGCCGTCGCCCTTGTCAAACGTTGTGCGCCGAAGCTCTCTCCATTCGCTTGCAGGCATGGGCTCTCTGAGCCAGTCAACGGGCACACGCTGACCGCTGTTGAAACTAGTAATGTGAGCAGCGGCTTCCGTAGAGGGTGACGGAGATCCCCGTCCGAGATTTGCCTGCAAATCGACAAACTCTTCTAGCTTCCTCCTCTGTACCTCACCTATATGTTGTTCATACCTTGGTACGGTCTCGTTACTGGTTGCTCCAGATGACAACGACGAGGGCTGAGATTCTCCCCTGTTGCGCGAATTGTTAGAACTTGATGGTCGTGCCCTTTTGAGAGATGGCGACGACTCTACAGGTGCTGATCTTAGAGGTGCTATCCGAGAGCGCAGGATAGGGACACTTGGTGAGCTAGGAGAAACCCGGGGCGCAGCAGGCAACTCCCTCGGTTTGACGAGTCGGTTGGTCGGTGGCGGCGTCGTCCTCTGCTCTGAGGCAGACGTTGCTACGCCAGGGTCAGCAACTGGCTGCTTTTGGTTCGGCTCGACTTGTTGGATAGTAAAGACTGGCGGTTCAGGCGATCTCGGGGGGTTGCTCCGCACAAACGGTCCAAACCTGCTTTTCGGTGCCGGAGCACTGCTCTTTGATTTCAGGGGAGTTTTGACTTCGTCTGTTTTCGCGCTAGCCTTTTCTAAAACACTTGCAGAGTCGTCTCGAGGATGAATTGGCCCACTAGGAAGAGATGCAGCGTCTTCCATAGCTTCAGAACCTGTGCTTGACTGCACGATTGGAGTGCTAGGCTCCTCACGACGCTGCGGCAACGCTTCTTCTAAAGAAATTTTGGGTGGCGACTGTTGGACAGGTGCTTGCGGTGTCGGCGTCACGGGCGTAGATTGTGTCTCCGCATCTGTGGGGTTTTGCGGGGCTGGAGGCTCATTATCCACAGACACAACCGGAGCGTCTCCGACGTCCCTAGAACCTGGTTTGGAGGTCACTTCAGGTGTAGTAGTTGCAACTTTGTCGACGGTGATCTGCGCGACGGAAGCAGGTCGGGGACGGGCGCTGGCATCGGGAAAAGGATGCAAGTTCCTGGCAGGAGGTGCCTTTCCAGGCTCGGCTTCCACCCGGTCCGAATCCGCATCGCTCGCAACCGTACCGTCCGTAGCGGCCGTACCCACTCTCATTGTGACGGACGGGGTGGCGTGCAAGTCGACGTGAGGGCGCTTTTGCGGCAACTCTGCAGCGGCCGAAGTAGGAGCAGGAGTAGGAGCAGGAGCAGGAGCAGGAGTAGGAGTAGGAGCAGGAGCAGGAGTAGGAGCAGGGGTAGGATCAGGAGTAGGATCAGGAGTAGGAGTAGAAGTAGGAGTAGGATCCGGTCGAGTGCCTGCCCGCACAGTTGCCTCAGCATCATGATACCGTGACGGGGACACCTCCGCGGCGCCTCCGACGGATGGCTGGGCAAGGTGCGGTGGCGGCGCTGGCCGATCGTCGTTGGCGTGCTTTTCCAGATCACGGTTCCAGCCTTGCAGTTTTGCGCGGCGGGCATTGGTCTTATGCCCCTTGCCGTCCACATGCACCTTCCAGACGTCGGCATGATACACTGTGACATCACACAAGTCGCACTGGTAGGCGGTCTTTTTCTTCTTCTTCTTCTTCTTCTTCCTTTTTGTGGCCGACATCTCGTTCTCCTTTTCTCTCTCCTCCTCCTCCCCTCTTCTCCTCGCCTCCTCCATCAACATATCCGCCTCTCCCATCCCCCCCCACTCATCACCATCATC
>JAUKWC010041244.1:0-12322 GCA_032356245.1 Endocladia muricata | reverse complement strand
GGCAACACGATTGGCAGCCCTGCGCGCACTATCTGCTTCATCTGCTCGCTGCCCAGCTCGCGAGAGACCGGGTCGTCCCTCTCAATTGAAGTGCGGAAGTCGCCACCAGGCTTGCGCTGTTAGCTTTTCACTGCGGCAATATCCTTGATCGCCATCGAGGCCTCGTCGTCTGCAGCGATGATAACGTCTAGAAAGACCTACATGTGAAACTTCATGAGGTTAAACTTCCCGTTCACCCTGGGTGAGGAAAGAACGGCAATGAAGGCAAGCAAGCACATGCCAGATGTCCCGGGCCGACTGAGTTCAGTCGGCGCCACGGTTACAGTGCGGTGAGGAACGAAAGCCGGAAAGAAGCCGGGAAATGATGGAGATGCAAGGAGGGAGGAGCAGGGCGTGGCAAGAAAAGCGACGAAAACCATGCGGATCGAAGGACAGAGAGGAGAGACGAGGAAGGAGCAAGGAAAGCAAGGGAGACCGCGTCGATAAATAGGTATCAGCAGGGTGCGAGGTGTCGTCCTGTGGGAACATGTGTATGCCATTTGTACTGCGGGCAGGGAGGGCAGAGGCCAGTAACGCGACATGCTCCCAGACGGCCACGTTTCTATTCCGCAGCAGCAGTTACGGACAGTGGCGCCCTCTTCACGAAACTTGGAAAGAATAAGTACATTTTTTTGGGTGCGGGGGGCTGTCACTAATGACGAGGGTTCGGATCTGCTCATGTGCTTTCACATCAGCAGACAGACGTGCGAAATTTGGTCTGAAACAGAACATCCATCTGCTGGTGTATTGTCACATGTGCGAATCTCAACCCCTGTCATAAGTGACACCCCCTCCGTCCCGGAAATTCGTATGTTCTTCAAACATGAAATTTTGCTGTTGCCGGCTGGTCAGTATTGCTTCTTTCTGTGTATGACGATAATTGCCGCCAACTTGCCCGTTCGATCTTCCGTGGCACTCGTGCCCCTATCTCTCCTGCTCTGCCGCTTTCTTCTCTCAGTCTTTCCATTCTCTCCCATCACCCATGCACCCTGCCCCGCACACGGATCCTCTCTCGTCTTCTCCGCCTGCCTATTACAAAACTCCCGCTCCTTCATTCCCATTGTTGATTCTTTCTCGTAAGTGTTGTACTTCCGAACTGCCCAATATACTTCCCATCACGACCACGACCCGCGACTCGCTAATGTCGTCCATCGAGCAGCAGCCTGGGGTATAGTAGAAGCCAAAATCGCAGCCAGCGGCGACGGGGGAGGAGTTTTGGGTCGAAGCGGGCGTGTAGCTCTCTCCAGCAGAGTCGCCACCACGCAAACGCGTGCGCAGGGACGCTGCAGGCTAGCCGAGCCCTTCGTCCGACCACTCTCCAGCACCAGAGAGTTCGGGCGGTGAGGACCGCGATATGGTTGCCGTGGAGGTCGAGGAGCAGCCCGTGTCGTGTGGGACTTTGTCAAAGGCCGACTACGAGTCCACCGAGGTCTCCGTATATATTGCGCAGACCATACAGCCGCAGCACATTCTTCGCGAAAGCACAGATGTCACCATCGACGGCCTCCAGGCCAGCTTGGTGGAGCGTGGCTACAAGTACGACCTTGGCGTCATGTCGGTCACAGTGCGACGGTGCGACAATCCCTCGCCACGGGATACCGCTGCCGAACCCATCAATGACGGCACGGTGTTGCGCGACGGTGTGAAGTGTGCTATGGTGAACAGCCTTCATCGCTGCCAAGCTGCCCTTAGTCTGAACGAGGAAATGGACGGCACGGCATGGGCTCGCGAGCCCCTCCGCGTGGGTCTTATCCGGAGAAGGGATGGACGTGACATGACGGGTACGGAAATCGTGTCCGATGCGTCCCAGCAGAACACCTCCGCCGGACTGGTCCACATCGACAAGTCGTTCTTCCACTACCTCATGAGTGTCATCCACTTCTTGAAAGCTCTCGCCTTGGAGAACGACAGGTGCCCACTGGCGTTGAGTCAGAAACGAACTGGGAAGCAATGATCGCGGCCATTCTGCTGCCAGCAACCGGCCTGTCTCCCTACTGCCGCTACGTACGCGGAGCGAAGATTCTCCTCCGTGACTCAGGCCACGTGAAAGTGCTGCGGTATCTGGCGTTCGACAACTCGACCTCTCAGAAGCTCGGCATCACTCACCCTGATGACCAGCATCTTCGGTCAGAGAGCCTTCGAGTCGTAGCTCTGTTCATAACTTCCGCGTCGCGGTTCATCAACAACACAGACCGCGACGAACAGTTTGAATCTGAATCTTTCTACGCGTGCGCGCGCCAGCTTTTCCAGGCCTACCTAGACATGGTTGAAAAGTATCGCAAGGGGAAGGGCCTGAGTTGTGGCGATATTCTGGGGACGGAGATTGCTGAGTCCAACCTCCTCAGAATTTCCGTCAAAGAGCTCTATCTGAACCAGATGCGCCAAGAGAGACAGCAACTCTGCAGGAGATCTGGAGAAGCGCAACAAGGCCCGCGCTACTTGCTTCGCGAATAACGTAACTGAGCACTCTGCTCCCGGGCCCAGCAAGCACACCGCCCCGGCTAGCGTAACGACCCCAGCTGCGGTGCCTTCTATACGCTGCTCTCCCTGGCGTGCTCCTAACTCACACGCGACTGCACATGAGCCCGCAGTCCGTGCGCGGACGGCCCCAGGAGTGATGCCCGCGACAAAAGCGCTTGGCAGGGAGACAACGGCTGCACCCTGCTCACCGTAAACGCCTCGACTTGTAGAGGTTGTGTAGCCGGGGATGTCTGGTGTAATGAAAAAGGCAGTGGGGCAGTCGAGACGAAGGGTCGCTGAGAAGACCCCGGCTGCCCGGGAGTTCACAGCCCAACGTGAAGATGCCCCGCAAATATTCGACGGCGAGGTTCCGAACCAGCTGCCGGTCGGCACTGCGGACAAGACCCTGGTGTTTGAAAACACACCCGACACTTGGAACAATCTGGCATACGTCGGCCCGCCAGATCACGAAGAAAAGGAGTTGCGGATGTGCTTGGCGAAAGACCCGCACCCCATGCTCTGGCTGCTTCCCAACCACATACTCATAGAGCACCGAGCGCTCGTGTACCTTTCCATCAAAGACGTCGGAGCTGTGCATCGGCTTCAGTTCCTCACGGCGAGCTACGTGTACTTTATCCAGCTTGAGGGTATCGATGTGGGTCCGGACATCTATAAGCCCAACCGGCCTTAGACGCACTTCTGGATGAACGTAGGGGGTAGGGGTGAGGACTATGGCAAAGGATGTAAGTACTTTAAGAGGCGACAAGATGAGCTTCAGCACCTTGGCTACACGTGCCTTGAGAATTTCGCTGCCTCCAGCCGCATTCCGAGCGGAAGCCTCGAGCCCCTGATGTTGACGCCCAAGTCGAAGCTTTCCCACGTTGAAAAGTTGTTTTCGTTCATTGCCAGCACATTCAACGGGGAAATTGCACTGGGGCAGGGGCTGAATGAGACCTGGTGGAACGTGATTGTGAACGAGGGGGAAGACGAGGAGGACGCAGCAAACCGGGAGCTGGGAATCGCCCGCTACTCCAGTACACGGAACCTGGTGGTGGAAGCCTGCGATTCGAGGAGGGATTAGGTGTGGGCTTCGCGAAGGCGTGCGCAGCTGGACGCGTCGGCTGATCAGCATGCTGCCTACGTCGGTCTGAGGAAGACATCTGGGATGAAGCTGTTCATACCTAAGCCGGGAGGTCGGTTTTTGGTTACTGGGAAGGGCTGCCCGCGGCAAGCGCCGCACAATGACTTTGACAAGTCATTGAGAGCGGAGACGCTGAACTTTTTCACAGTCGCGAGCAGGGCAGGGGGCTTCCCGTTGTGGGTGTGTGACTATTCACACGTGTTTGCATACGGGGAGGAGAGCGAGCAGGTGGCAGCCGCGGCGATGTTCAAGATGAAGAAGATCATTGTGCCGCCCAACTCTGTGTTTTTCGGGCATGGGCATCTCACATACGGCGGGGCTGGGTATGAGGACCGCATTGCGGATGAGTTGACAGTACGATACGACGCGTAGTTTATGTCGGAAGGGAAAGGTGTGCCTGACCGGGTGTTCTACGCACTGAGAGGGCTACCGCAAATCCCGGCCAGTGCGATTGCTCGTGTTAGTCGTAGGAGTATTGAAAGCGGTGACAAATCGGACAGTGTGGACGACGCGGACGTGGTTGGGTTTGCGGACTCGGACGCGTACGGGAGTAAGAACGCAGAGGAGGTCAGTGCTAGACATGATGGTTTCGACTGCGATGACTCCGAGGATTCGATTGCCGTTCTGACAAGTAGTGAGGAATAACAGGTACCTACACGAAGAAGTAGCTAAATAGCGAGAAGTGAAACAAACGTAAACACTACATGCGGGTTTGGGAACCACTTCCGGGCGAGCAGGCCACAATATAGGGGCTGAGAAAGACTTGGGCTCAGCCGGAACGAAGATCGCCCGGAAAAGTGGGCGATTTTGGGGCTGCTATAGGAGGAGAAAGAGGTTTTTGAAGTAATGAACATTTAGACTAGGGGGGTGTCACTAGTGACAGGGGCTCAGATCGACATATGTGGAAACACATGAGCAGATGGATGTGCGAAATTTATCCTGAAAAACAACATCCATCCGCCCATGTGTTTTCACATGTGCAGGTCTCAGACACTGTCGCTAGTGACACCCCCCCGATCTTAGAAACTAAATACTTTTCAACACCGCAAAACACTTGTGTACAACCTCTCTCTGACGTTGACTCGATGTTCAGTTTGTTTCTACGCTTCGTGTGATACCTGTAAGACCTGTTCAGCATAAGAACTGTGTGCCTCCCGTTCTGCACGCGTCAACTGTAGCACAGCTACATCAAAGGTGGAGTGAAGTGTTGGCATCTGTACTTCCCACGTGCTTCCTAGGGTAGGCGGCCGTACAGCCTAGGAAGAAAGTTGTTTCGTATAAAAGGATGCCTACTCGACTGTAGGCTTCAGCTCTGCGCTGCAATTGGCAACGCTTCGTCGCAGACCACACGGTGCCAGATGTATGAATTCGTGCGCGCATTGTTAACCAGTGACGGGTCGATGCGCAAAGCAGTCTCTACTACACCAACACATCGTGAAGAACAGAACCACTACGTTTGAGCACCGCAATATATTTAAACGTCTTCTATTCGGCACGCATTTAACTGACGCCGTCCAGCAGCATTCGGGCAATGTGCCACGCCTTACGCGAATAACATGTTAGTCCTTGTTTGCGTTGCACTATGTTTACAATACTGTCCGAGAAATGAGTGCAGAGTTTTACACATCATCTCTTGCCATGTAAAGTCGGCAAGATTCTGGGAAAGGCAGTGCACCCCAACATCTCGGAGCATAATACTCAGTTTCCTATAGCCGCAGACGGCGCATATTGCGCGTAGCGGTCTTCAGTGCAGTGGCGCGAAATCTGTTAAAAGGCAATTAAGAGTATGAAGGGTCCAAGGTAAGCCTATCCACGTGAGGCAGACTATAGGTTACCATGTGACATTGAGGTACGTAAGATGAGATGCGGTACTGCGGTGTGCTGCACAAATCGCAGTACGAGCTGGATGTCTTGCTAGAAAATGAACTGCGAGTACTGGATGCTGGCGTTCACTGGACGCGGCAGTTCAAAATATTTATTTTTTGGAAGTCGGCGTCTATGCGAAAAACCCCCATAACACACGAACTCCACGTTTTGGAATGCCACGGAAGTCAGCATTCCATGGCATTCCAAAATGTGCAGTACGGTTGGAAGGTCTACTACGCGACTGCACCCGGTGGACGTCCGCATTCATTTCCGGAAACACAGATGTTATTGCTATTGCGTGGTGTTGGGTACTTTTGCACATGTTTTGAGTTCTTTCCATACCGTTCAAAGAATGTCATGTTCTCGTCGGAAAAGTGAACTCGAGCACCGGTACGCGGAGCCTTGAATTCGTTTTTGATCTGCAATGACTCTTGCTGCGAGGTTACGAATGAATTGAATGAGACGTTCTCTGAAACAATACGACTAATAGGGTGAAGAGCCCAGCTGTAAGTCAGGACTGCTTTTCGGAGGTAACCGATCTTGTGTGCGTCGTTGCAAAAAGAAAAAGATGCCTGTGGGATAAGCTCCCTGGTGGGTTGCACAAGCTCGGTGAGACCCTGGGAGGGAACGTGCATTTCATTCTCTTCCATAAACTTCCCAAGGTGTAGCATTTCCATCATACTGCGAATTTGAATCTGCTGTGCGCTAGTGTTGTACTCTTTCAACATGAGAGCTGCCATATCAGGAAAAGACATCGCATCATCCACATTCTGGAAGAAGAAACTTTGCGCGAGGCCGTCCAACATATTGACGAAGTAGTGAGCCTTCGGGGTTGGCGAAAGCTCCAGTTGTTTGCTGCAGACTTCATAGCTGCGCAAGAGAAGGTCAATTGATTGAGACAAATCGCCGGTGAGCTTACTAGCCTTACAGTGTTGGTCGACATAGCTATCCTTTCGAACGTCATCGAACACAGCATCACGCGGTCGTACATGTCTACCCCGATGATTTCCATTTCCGCGTTCAGCATAGTTGCTGTTCATGCTGATATTGTAGCCAAGCAGGGTCGGTTCTCTGACGCGAGGCATGTCGTTGCCCGGCACGGGACGCAATGATCGTGCAGCGGATCTTCGAGTGTTTCCGGCGTGCTGTACATCTCGGTGACGTCGACCTTTACTATATTCCGTAAACATTTGCGAAAACTAGGTACTGTTTCCATGGTCTCCCCTATCCGTCTCATTCTTCAGGGTCAGCTGCGTGCCTCGTGGGTGACCATCGCGGTATGAGGACGGTGGAATATCTCCAAGTGGAGCTCTTGGATCAACATCGACAATGTTAGGGGGTCCCCCGTTGTACGAAGCAGAGACTGGCGTCTCCACCCTATCATCATTGAATGGGATAGCTTCGTATGGGGGGTTGCGATCAGGCTCCTTCACCGCCGGGCTGATTTCTTGTTTTGAGTAGGGCTTCTCCCCGAAAAGTCGTGCAGAGCTTCTGCAATGCTCGTAGTAGCTAATGGCTTTCCACATCGTCGATATATCGCAACCGAGCATGTGGGCAAATCAAACGTGCGTCATGATGCTTTCGGTAGCGATATCCTGAGATGAAAGTCCCAGTGATGTATTCAAACCTTCCGGTGTATCATCAAATCCATACATTCCGGCTACGTCGCGGAGGATAGCAACAGGGAATAGTGGGCGTCGATAAAATTTTGGAGAAAGCACATCTTCCGGGACAGGGAGCATATCTTGAACCATGCGCTTGATTTCACCGGCACCACGCTGCGGCACCTTGTCTTCATACGGATAAATTCCCAATATACTTTTGACAACATCGATGAGACTCTCGCTAATGTCGTCCCGGACCTTGACGACAGCGATCTGCCGCTTGATACGATCCCAGGAAGACCTTGTGTTAGCAGCCGGAGTCATCTCGGCCTATACTTCGTACCGAGGGAAGGTAAAGTATGAGAAGCTTGGGTAGGTGGGAGGTAAAACTTGAACCGTAATATGCGAAAACTTGATCTCTTTCGGAGTCAACTCAGGCGGCGAAGTGAACAAGTGGTAGTTGTGGAACTTGTAGCGCTGTGAGAGTACTCAAATCCGGATTGCCGTGGGGTATTCTCAAGAGCGCTAGCGTGCAGTCGACTTCCGGTACAGTCCAGAAGTTGGCGTGCTGCGCGCGTAGGGTGAAGGGTAAAAAGAGGTGTGATAGAAGGATGGAAGGAAGTGGTGTCGAGGCAAAGAAGCAAACGTAGTTAATGTTCTTTACTTCTAAATTCCTGTGTCCCGTCTGTTGCCCGGGGGGACAGTATCGACGAGAGAGCTGGGTTAAGTGTGGCGTGCGGTTCGGGGCCGACGGTAGGCGTCGGCACCGAATGGATAAATTAAAACGTAGCCTAAAAACAACTAAAATAGTAGTTATGAAAAAGCTATGCTTAGAAAAGGGCGCCCTCGAAAATCGGCGCCGTCTTGGGTAGAGCACCAATCAGAAATGTCCAGGTGTGCAAGCGAAAAATGCCATTGTGCATGTATACACGAACCCCCCCATATCGACAGTTTGACCCGGACATGTGGGACCAAGCCTAACTGTGAATACAATACATATGTCGCGCTGACGTTTTTTTCTAGGCATACTGTAGGGATTCGAGCGGGTACAGAAAGATGCAAGAGAGTTGTCTAAAGCCGACATATTTTCTTTGACGTCTGCAAACCGAGAAGCCTTGACCGTCTAGGTGCTCATGTGCGGCTTTGCAAAGGCATTGCAGCTGGATGTTAAGGCCTGTTGTACTATATGGCGCGCAGAGCATAAGTCCTGTCTCAATGACGACAAACACCTCCCTCCCGAATTGCACATGGCCCAGTAGACTTTAACAGAAACGCATATTGCAAGGTTTCCTACCATTTGGTCAAACAAAGTGTTATTCAGACTACGCAACCCTCGACATTGTCACAACAATAACATTGTTGAGAATTGCTGCGTGACGCAACAACGAATCACACGCCGCCAAACCCCACTTGCTATAGTTCCTCACTCAACGATCCCCCAGAATAATACGATTTACATAGACTCTCTAGTCTACGACACCTACACTTCCACCTCGCCTCTCGGCAGATGCCTCTTCTTCGCCAGGTCGGTCCATCGCTCCTCCTCTGTCGCCGCTACCACCTCAAAATGCTCCGACACCCCACCCGACTCCACATCCCCGTCAACCACCTGCAGGCCCTTGCTCTCGACAAAGTACCTCCTGAGCTTATTGCACAATGCCGGCGGCACACGCGCGGAGATATGCGTCCCCTCCGGAGTGAAGTCCTCCCCATCTACGCTCCCCTGCGAATAAATGGCCGCTGTGAGATCCCCTCTTGCGTACGGTATCACCACCTCCACGTTCAACAAAATCTCGCGCAACACTTCATCCACCAGCACGCCAACCTCATCTAGCCCTTCCCGTCTCGCCGCACTCACTGCCAAACAACTATACCCCGTGCGCTCCTCCACACCCGCCACAATCTCCTCCACACGCCCCTCTGCCACGGCATCCGCCTTATTCACCACCACCACGGTCGGCTTCCCGCCCGCCCCAATCTTCTCCAACACCGTATCCACTGCCGTCATCTGCCATCCCATTACCTCCTCCTCCAAGCTCCCGTCCACGACATGCACTAACACATCCGCGTCCACAACCTCCTCCAACGTCGCCCTAAACGCTGCCACGAGCTGCGTCGGCAAATTCTGCACAAACCCGACCGTATCCGTCAACAGAATCTCCGGGCTCAGCTTCAACCCTTCCAGATTGGCCCGCCTGGTCGTCGGATCCAAGGTCGCAAACAGTGCGTTTGCCGCCAGCGCATCCGCGCCCGTCAACGCATTCAACAGTGTGCTCTTCCCCGCATTCGTGTACCCGATCAATGCCACCACCGGCAAGCCGACATTGTGCCGCCGCGCCAAGCGCTGCCGCGTGCGATGCCCGCGCACCAGCTCTAAATCGCGCTTCAGCTTGTTCATGCGCACATTGATCATGCGCCGATCCGACTCCAGCTGCGTCTCCCCAGGCCCTCTCAACCCCACCCCCCCTGCCCCGGACTGGCGCTCCAAATGCGTCCACATCCTGGTCAACCGCGGCAAGCGATATTGATACAGGGCCAGCTCCACCTGCAGCTGCCCCTCCCTTGTGGCTGCATGCTGTGCAAAGATATCCAGAATCAAGGCGGTGCGATCCAAGACCTTAATCCCCTTGGCCTCCCCTCCAAACTCATTCTCCAAGGTGCGCTGCTGTGCCGGACTCAACTCCACATCGAATATACATGTGCAGCAGCCCTCTGCTTCCATTTCCTGCCGCACCTCCCCCACCTTTCCCGTGCCGATGTACGTGCCGGATAGCGGGGTCTGTAGCTGCTGTGTAATAACGCCCACGACGCGCATGCCAGCAGTCTCGGCCAGACGCGCCAGCTCGTCCAACGACTCCTTGAGACTAAAGATGCGACCGTCCTTGAGCGCATACGCACGTGCAGTGACGTCCACACCCACCAGCACGCACAGCTCCTTGTCCTCCTCGCGGCGCGTGCGCAGCGTAAACCGCTCGTCGGGCGCGGTGGCATGGGGGCGGGAAGAAGGGGAGACTGTCATGGAGATGCGTGGAATGCATGGGGTGGGAGGAGTGGGGAGAGCATAGGAGGGGTAGCAAGGGCGTGGCGGGCGGAGCAAGGAGGTGGAGGGAGAGGAAGAGGGCGGGTGCGAAAGCGGCAGAAGGAGGGGACTGGTGAAGCAGGGGGAGAAGAGGCGGTGACGACGGGGCGAGTGGGACGTCATGGCGGGTGGACGGGGTGGGACACGGTCAGTTGACACAGGATGAGGGAGGGGGACGCGGTGGTGAGCTCGGACGAAAGGGACCGGGGGGGCGGTGGTGGTTGAGGGTTGGAATGAGGGTCCGCTGGTTTTGCATGAAGGGTATGAGTAAAGAGAGACCAAAGGCGTCAAGACAGCGCTACAGGCCACGGCTCTCGCGCCCCACAAAATAACAAAAATCCAACAAAAACTCCCACATGCACTCACCGCCCATCCTCCCTCACCCCCCCTCCCCCCCCTTCACCCGCTTGATATCACATTCTCGCTCATTCCTACGTCTACTTTCGTTTCTCTCTACCTTGTCTTATTGCGCGATGACCAGCTGTGCGTCGCGCTCTGCCCTTCGACGGCTGATCCGCGCCAAGCAGCGCGCCTTCCGCAACGACGCCGAGATGCTTGCGCATGGCCGTCGCCTCATCCGCGAGCAATTCGAGCAGCACCGCCGTGCGCCTGCAGCAGAGATACCTGCGCTTCTGCGCACCGCGGACGAGGCCGTCGAGTTTCTACACGCCAATGTCGTGCAGGCACCGTTAAATGAAAGGGGAAATTATGTGGTGGACGCAACAACGATCGATGAGTCGAAGCGATGAAACAAGTTGAACCGAAAAAGGCTCCCGTGGGCATTGAAAAACGAGAAGCGAGAAGCGAGGGGAGGCAACATGTCCTTGTTGTGCATATAGGAAAAAAGGAAACTGGGGACCATGGCAGTGTCTACTTTTGCACGTTTGCAAAGCGATTTCGGGTTTGAAACGGGAGATGTCAACTGAAGGAGAAAAAAAGAAGAAGAAGAATAAGAAGACAAACATGTTTACCGGGCAAAGGGTTTCAGTTCCACCCTAGAAGCTTGCCGACAATGGCCATCCCACTCTTTGCCTGCCATCCAAACAAGCCCAACGCCGCAAACGCCACACTAAAGTGGGCATTTCTCGCCCAATCCTTTCCTTTTTGCATATACGGCACAAACGCCGCCATAATACTCATAGTGGCCACCAGCCCCAAGCCCGCATACAAGTGGGGCCCCGGAAACAGTTTGCCCGTACGCGCATACGTATTCGCCATGCCGCTAAACGTTGCCACGGTCATGGTGGCAAACAACAATGACGACGTCTTAAAATGCCGCTCCCCAAACCGCCCCTTGACCAGTTCCTTGCGCTCCGCAGGTTCCACCTGCCGAATGCGCGAGTTCTGGTACCCGAGGTAAAACGTGTACCCGCAGGTGCCCAACAGGACCCACATCAGTGTCGGATGTGCCAGACTGGCAGGCTTGGACTTGAAGGCCTCCACGAGCGCGGCCGGCACGGCGCCTGCGGGCGACGCGCCGCACATGGCTGCATACACGCCGGCCACAGCCACGGCCACCTGCTGGGCAAGCAGCTGGTAGGAAGCGTACAGAGCGGGGTCGTCGACGCGGTGGTCGTCATGCGCCGAACAAGGGGGCGGAGAGGGTGCACATGCGTGCGTGACAGGTACGCGTACGCGGCGCCGTGTGATGCGAGGAAGGAGCGGACGCGGGAAGGAGGGGGAGTGGGAGAGAGACTGGGAAGAAGAACAGAGATGTAGGGAAGGAGTGAAGGCGGAGACAAAGGCGACGGCGTGCATGGTTGGAAGTAGGGGAGCTGGAGGAAAGTGGGGGAGTTGGAGGAAAGTGGGGGAGTTGGAGGAAAGTTGGGGAGTTGGAGGAAAGTTGGGGAGTTGGAGGAAAGTTGGGGAGTTGGGAGGGGCACGGGTAGAGCGGGTGCGAGGAGAGAAAGAATAAGGGTCAAGGTGGCAGAGCGAGGGAGGAGGCGAGGAAGGCGAATGGAAAGAAAAGCGGCAGAAGAAAGTGACGAGCGAGCTGAATTTTCAATTTGTGATTATTTGTTTGTGTGTGTGTTGGTTATGGTTTTGGGAACTGCACGGGGCGGATCTCGGGGGATGCAGCAGCAGGGGATGCGAGGATGCGAGCTGTTGCTGAGGGCACCGCTGGGGGCATCG
>JAUKWC010041233.1:0-12332 GCA_032356245.1 Endocladia muricata | reverse complement strand
GTAAGAAACATTAGCACTGCAAATTTAATCAAAGCAATTTACTCCCTGACAAGGCGCAAAAGACGACGCGAATGAAAATACGCTAGGAACGCAGCAGCACTATCAGGGGATAAGGGCGCAGATTAAAGCAGTCCCGCTTCTTTCAACTCATCCGCCATCTCCTCTGGCGGCTCGTCTTCATCTTGCCCCATCACATAAACACCGCGATCCTCGGGCGCTTTGGCATCGTCAAAATACCGCCACCCCTGAAACGGGCGATACGGCGCTTTTAATACGGTCATGATCTCGGGGGACTGCAGTATCATGCATTTCCTACCCTGCGATGTTTCCACCATCTCAAATCCTAAAATCTTGGAACGACAAACAATGCGGCTCTTATGCACCCGATAAAGCGACCCACCCGTGCGCAAAACCTCATCCGCGCGCTTGGCCATAAACCGCGTAAAACATGGAACCGCAGGTTGCCCGTGATAATCCATCACCTGCCGCGCCTGAATCCGCGCGTAATCCTCCAGCGTTTCGCAACCAACAATTAGTTTTATTATATGAACAGCCATGACTTATATATAAAGACCTCCCCCAATATTCCAAGCACCTATGGATAGTTTTATCAAAATGATTAACAACTACGCCCTTATATGCATATAATTTATAAGCAAAAATCGTAAAACTGAGTCTCCATGCGCACGGCATCATATTTATTATTAGCTTCAATATTATTCGCTCTACATACATTAGCGCCCACAATCGCACACGCCCAACAGCCCATCGTCACCCCTTGGGACGCCGACAGCGATCAAAATACCAAATACCAACATTTCCGCGGCCTCCAAACCCAAGACGCGGCCTCCCCAACACCAAACCAAGACGCCACAATCGTCGACCACCGCCAAAACCTAGCCGCCAGAAACAACAAAGCCCTCCTCGCGCAAAATTCAGACCCACAAACAATATCACAACCGAAAACTCAACCCGTAAACTCCACCTCACCTTTAGAAAAAATGTATACCACCCGCGCCGACGAACCCCTTTCTCAATACGGCTACAACACCTTCAACACCCCAAATTCCACCCTACAATCTCCAACCTCCAACACTCCATCAGCCGCCGTCCAAGACGACTTCATCCTCAACACCGGCGATGATTTAGAAATCCTCTTCACCGGCCAGCGCAGTGATCGCGGCACATACAAAATCAACACCAACGGCCAACTCATCATCCCCGACTTCCCGCCCATCCCCGCCAGCGGCCTCACAATCGGTCAATTACGCGAGACCATCCAAGCCGAAACCAACGCCCTCCACAATACCAAAGCCTACATCTCCCTCGCCAGCGTCCGTCAAATCAGCGTCCTCGTCGTCGGACACGCCGTTAAGCCAGGCCGCCAAAACCTCAATGTCTTCCACACCGCGTTAGACGCCATCATGCAAGCAGGCGGCATCCAAAAAACAGGCTCCCTCCGCCAAATCAAACTAGTGCGCAACGGCCGCTCTAAACCCATCGACCTGTATGATGTACTATTGCGCGGTCACGCCAACGCCGACATCCGCCTCCACGATGGCGACCGCATCGTCATTCCCGCCATCGGCCCCACCCTCGCCATCGCAGGGGAAGCCAAACGCGCAGGCATCTATGAAATCCTCCCCAAAACCCACGGCATGAATGCCAAATCAGAAAAACTCTCCCTCAACGACATGCTCACCCTCGGCGGCGGCGCGCTCGCTCCCGGCAAAAACCGCTATATCAAAATGGAAATCACCAGCGCAGGCCAAGAAAAAATCAAAGACATCACCACCCCCGATGCCCACATTTTCGGCGACGGCGCCATCCTCAAAATCGCTAAAGGAGTCGCCAAGCGCACCGACACCATCACCCTCAATGGACATACCACCCGACCCGGAATCCACGCCCTCGGCAAAAGCAAAACCCTCGCCGCCCTCCTCCCAAACAGCGATCTCCTTGATTCAGACATCTACCCCCTCATTGGCTTAATCGAGCGCCAAGATAAAGACCAACTAACCCGTGAATTTATCGACTTCCCGCTACGCCTCGTCCTCAACAAACAACACGACCGCAAGCTCCAAGACGGCGACACAATCCACCTTTTCTCAAACGCGCAAATTAATACGCTTCAAACACAAACCGACCAATCAGTATCCAGCACAATTCATCCCAACATACCCTCCAACCTCCGCGCCTACCTTACCGAGCGCAGCGTCATAATTCGCGGCGCTGTCCGCATGCCAGGCACCTATCCCATATCCGAAGGCATAACATTAGAATCTCTCATAAAAGTCGCAGGCGGCCTCGCCATTGAAGCCGATCGTTCTAACATCGAAATCACAACACGCGACCAAAACAACGAACATAAAAACCGCACCCGCATTGACCTGCGCGAAACAAACGCCAGCAACATTACCCTCCGCGCGGGCGACACCATCCGCATCAATCAAAAACACCACAAAATCAAAGACAACTCCGTCCTTATCATGGGCGAGGTCAAAAACCCCGGTCGCTACGACCTCCTCCCCGGCGATAAAATCTCCGACCTATTGGCCCGCGCAGGCAATCTCACCCCACAATCCTACCCCTACGGCGCAATTTTCAGCCGCGAAAGCGAACGTCGCGCTGAAGAAGCCCGCTTCCAAGCCCAAGCACGAGATATAGAACAAGGCGTTGCGAACGCACTCCAATCCAACGATAAAGACATCAATGCTGGAAAAATCGGCGAAGCACGCGCCCTCGCATCCGAACTCCGCCAAGCCAAAGGCGTCGGCCGAATCACAATCGAAGCCGACCCCAACGCGCTTAAAGCCAACCCACAACTCGACCTCCTCCTCCAATCTGGTGACCGCCTCTATATCCCGCCACGCAACCTCACGGTGCGCGTCCACGGCGAAATCCTCTCCCCCGCCGCCCTACAATTTCGTGAAAACAAAGAAAGCATTGATTACATTCACGAGGCCGGCGGCTTCACCTTCCACGCCGATAAAGACCGCAGCTTCGTAATACTGCCCGACGGCAGCGCCCAACCACTCAAAGTCTCCAGCTGGAACTACAACCCCGTCATGATCCCCCCCGGCTCCACCATCGTCATCCCCCGCGACCCCAAACCCTTCGACTTCATCGAAAGCGCAAAAGACGTCAGCCAGATTCTCTCAAATCTGGCTGTCACGGCAATATTTATAGATGATGTCGCTGATGATTAAGTCGGACGCGTAGGCTGCATTCCACCCATCGCCATATTAGGATCTTGCTGCATTTGCCGAGCCCGCTCCAACTCCGCCGCCATTTCAGCAACCTGTTGTGGCGTGTAATCACTTGGTGTAGGCAATGGCGCAACAGGATTAAGATCAACCGCCGCAAATAATTGCGCGCTTATACCTTTATCCATCGCCTCAGGACTGAAGGCATCAACCCCAACAACAATCTCTCCCTCACTACCAGAAACGCGATACCCCACATTTGGCCCCGCAACATTTAACCCTTTAGCATTCTGCGAAACTTCAAAAATACGCTCTATCGTCGCATCCTGCCCAACAAGCGCAATCAAATCCTCACGCGACGCCAAAACATTCCCCTCAAGCGTTTCGACAACTTCAAAATTTCCGTCTGGCCTTATTGTATATAAACGAATCCCCTCTTCGGACATCGCCATTTTATCCAAATTACCATTGGCCTCAATCGCTACCCCACTCCGCAAACTGGTAACATCAACAGGATCAGGCAAAACAACATCACTCAACTGCTCAGCACTAGAAACCTTTTCATCACTCTCAGGGTTTGAACGTCTAAATTCCGGACGATTCTCTCCATCAGTCTGTGTATTCGCAGGTGCCGCATTAAACTGATTCTCCGGTACAGCAACCATCCCGTATTGAAGCGCCAGAGCACGCATATTATTGGCAAATTCATCCGAAGTTTGCGCCGCCACAAAATAATTAGCAATACCAACAATCTGAGCCTTTACGCTCGCCTCATCTAACGCCACACCATCTTCACGCGCCTTAAATTCAACGCCATCATTCTCACGCCCCTTCCCACTAACCAATTCAATCACCTGAGAAGCAATCTGCGCCTCACTCACCTGATAATT
Organism: Endocladia muricata; assembly: GCA_032356245.1. Taxonomy (NCBI): domain Eukaryota; phylum Rhodophyta; class Florideophyceae; order Gigartinales; family Endocladiaceae; genus Endocladia; species Endocladia muricata. The sequence goes on along the minus strand of JAUKWC010041233.1, from coordinate 8,236 downwards.
ACGCTCAATATTAGCAACCTGCTTTGTAAAATTAATACGTGCATCGTCACTTGCGAATGAAAGCAATCCATCAGGATTAGTCTCCTGATCATATTCCAAATTTCTAACAAACTCGTCGCCCAATGCCGCACCATCCCCTTGAAAACCAACTTGCGTACGCATCAAATCAACAAACGCCGCCTTCGCCACAGGATCAGAAAAATCAAACCCCGCGGCCTCTAATGGCGCAAGAAGAAGATCATCAACCGTAGCCGGAATTTTCGCACCATTTGTGGCAATCACCACAATTTCATCCGATAATTCACCTTTAAACAAAGGATCAAGCCCTTTTAGATCACCATTTGAAACCCGCGCCTGACCCACCACTAATACATTCCCAAGCTCGTGCGGCTCAGCGTCAACACCATGCAGCGCCGCCAAATCACTCATATTTCCTTCAGACAAAAAACGATGAGCACTCCGAAGAGCATCATCCTGCACATTTGAAATGGCGCCATATTGCGCGTCATTCAATGAAGTATTCTGCATTTCACCCTCGGGAATCCCCATAAATGCAGTAAAAACACCTGCATATTTTTCAAACCCAGGAATAAACTGTGAAAACATAGCAATCATTTGCCCCATAGCAATACGATCACCACCTTCAAGATCCAAACTATATTTCCCATCAAGACTGCCCGCTAAGGCCATCTGCGTATGATAACTCGCAAATTCATCGGCAATCTTCTTGGGTGTTGTCAAATTGGCATCAGCTAAAGTTCTTTTAATTAAATCTTTAGCCCCTTGCGAAACCTCGCCAGTATGTGGCACGACATCCAAAGATTGAATAATTTGTTCGGCAAGAGCTTTACGATCATCCGAAGTTAAAGTCCCTTCAGGATTATCTTCGGTAAAAACACGATCAGCATCATATAATGCACCACCTTCGGCAAACATTTCCTGAACTAAATTTAAAATCGCATCTGGGTTATTAAGACCCAAAGTAACGGCGCGCCCCAATGCATCTAAACGCTCCACATTAAGGCTACTCTGTTCTACCGCCACTGCATCCACATTTGCTTCACTAGAATCAACCATAACTTTACCCTTCTAATTAAAACCCACGATCAAAGCCGCGTAGTCTTATCTTAATAATTTATAAACCTTTTTTATTCCCTACAGTATGATGGCAAAATCTTAATATTTTGTTAATATATGCTTGGCTCTTTTGATATTTAAGAGAAATGAGCCGAAAATGATGCTTTTTGAGAACCGGCGCGCAGAGTACTTTTGGGTACGTGAGCATCGGAGGCACAGAAAAGCATTATTTGCAGGCCATTTATCGACAAATATTAAGAGAGACAAATGTCACAGCCTTTTTTCTCCATCATCACGGTTACAAAAAACAACTTAGGCGGCCTAAAAGCCACCCAAACCTCAATTCAATCCCAAATCATAGACGATTACGAATGGATCATAATCGATGGCGCCTCCGCCGATGGCAGCCCCACCCACCTCAAAACCCTCAATGCCCAATCAATCAGCGAACCCGATAACGGCCTTTATGACGCCATGAATAAAGGGCTTAAATTGGCCACAGGAAAGTATATTATTTTCCTAAACGCAGGCGACACCCTCGCCACCCCTCAAACTATCCAACAAATAAAATCAGAGACACCCCAAACCAATCCAGCCCTCATCTACGCTGATGCAATCGAAAACAACGCCATAAAACGCGCACGTACACCCAACATTAAAACTGGCATGTTCACCCATCACCAAGCCATGCTCTATAACCGCGAAGCTCTAGGCGACCTAACGTACAATGAAACCTACAAAATCGCAGCCGATTACGACTTCACCGCCCGCTTCCTCAAAAACATCCCCGCAAGCGCTATCCAATACATTCCAACCCCAATTTGCATTTTTGAAAGCGGTGGCCTATCCCAAGCCAACACAACATTGGGACGTACAGAACAATACGAAATCCGTAAAAACCTAAAACTATGCACTCAGCTTGAAAACAATGTCATCACAACACTTCAATATTGCGCCGTAAAAACACGTACACATACACCGCGCCTTTATCGCGCTCTACGCTCTGCTGCCGCAATCATGCGATAATACCGCCCCCGTAGCCGCGCAAACCGATACCCCGCCACCCCATCCAAAAACCCGAATTTTAAAATATAACAATGCAAAAATGCAACCACACCTCGAAACGGCAAACCGCGAAAAACCCGCTTCAAAAATTCCCGCCAAACCCGCGGGTCACGCGGCCAAGCCCCCTTCGCATTCATTCCCGCTTCCCAAATAGCATAACGCAAATGTCGCGCTTCCCAGTGCTCAAAATCCTCCATAGCCGCATGCGCCAACATCGTCTCCAAAGCACCAATCCGCCCTTGTGTATCCGTTTTCAGAACAGGCTGATAATGCCCTTCAATCTCTCCCATACCATCCAAATCAAGATCATCCACCACGGGAAACTCAACCCTTCGGCGATCAAACAACGCCAATTTACGGTTCTTCAACCCATACCGCAAAACGCACCCTTCAAACACGTACAGCCCATTTATAAAAAAACCACAATACCCATCAAACCCACGCCTCGCCAACGCCGCAATCTCCTCCACCATCTCTTTTGAAACCACCTCATCCGCATCAACAATCAAAACCCAATCATGCTTTAACTGCTGCAAAGACGCACAAAACTGCTTCTTCTTTGGGTAGGCCCCATCCCAAACATAAGACTGTACGTGTGCGCCCATATCTCGCGCAATATCACACGTACCATCACCACTCTCCGAATCCACAACCCACACATCATCAAACCCAGCCAACTCATCCAGACACGCACCAATATTCAACACTTCATTTTTAGTAGGAATAACAACACTAACGGGAATAAAAGACATACATCCTACTCCGTTACTTTAACACGTACATCACTCACCCGCCGTCCTTGGCGCAACGGCCTTTCATTCTGGTTTCCACTCTCCGCCGAAAACCAAAACTGCCCATCCACTTGCTGCCGATCCCCCCGTTGCTCGTCTACAGGCGTAAAAACCTCATCCCGATAATCCCGCAAAAATAACCGCGAAACCACAAACCCCAACAACGCCCCCACCGCTATAAAACACACATACACCAGTGGCACTTGTGGCCAGCTATGCCGCGGCGAAATCGCCACGGGCGTCACAATATCCGCCGCGTACGCCTGATCAATCGACACCAACATCTTCAACCGCTCCTGCTCCATCAACAGCGATGTGAGATTACGCCGATGCTCAGGGTTAATCATATCCATCCCCGCTTTCTCCAAATACTCAATCCGCTCATTCACAGCCCGACGTACACCATGACGAATTAACCCATCACTCAACGCATGAATACGCTGCAAAAACAAAACCGCAAACGCCGGATCGGGGTGATAATAACTCAACTCACGCGATTGCGTAACACCCACAGGATCAACACGTACACGCGACCCAATATAATCCGCCAAGCTCGCCGCATCCCATACCGTACGCGTTTCCTGAAACAAAAACATCCGATCACGCTGCAACCCGTCCAAAATCTCAGGCTCTCGCAACAATAACGCCGCAACCGCAACGCCCTTATAAATCACCTGAAATCGCTCAAAACTCTCTAACGTACGCCCGTCTTGTACGCCTGCCGTGCCCATCCCATCTAACGCACCCCCCGTCATAGGGCTAGCAGGTGCCAAAACCACCCTCGCACGGCTATGCACAATAGCCTCTCCCAATAAAGCGTACGCCCCTCCAACAGCTACAGCCATACCAAACAACACGAAAAACTTCGCACGCCAAACCACCGCCAAAAGATCCCCTAAGGTTTCTTCTCGATAAGTCCGCCTAGAATTTTGAAATTCTTTCCCCATAGAACCCTACTTACACCAAAAATATGTATAATAAAAGAAAAATCCAAACACTCACATATTTTTATGACGACAATTTAAAAATAAATGAGTCAAAAATTAAACATTTTAAGAACTGTAACGCAGTGTGCATCTTAATACGCGAGCATCGAAAGCGCAAAATATTCAATTTGCAGACTATTTATCAAAGAATGGTTGCATAAATCAGTCAAGATCATCCTCTATAGTAGCCCAAGCCCGCTCAACCCAAGCCTTAATCGATTCCTGTGGCTTAAACACAGCAGCAGCCTTGACCGCGCCCGCACTCGCCACATCCCACGCTTCACTACGCCCTGCCATACTCGCAATATTCGAAGCCAACATTTGCGCTCGCCCCTGTGGCACTACAAACCCCGCCCCAAACGCATGGATTACCTTGGCCACTTCACAATGCTCAGGCCCCACGAAAACACAAGGCCGCCCCACTGCCAAACCAGAATACAATTTTACAGGTACGGCCATCCCCGCCGCATCCATATTCATCGAAATTAAATGAACATCCCCACTATCCATCAAATCTCGTAAACGATGCGCAGGCTGATAAGGCAAAAAGCGTACATTATCAAGATGCGCATCCGTACGTGTTTTACTCAACGCATCATACCGCGCCCCCGACCCCACAAACACAAATTCAATATCAGGATGAGAACTATTCAAAATCTTTGCCGCTTCTAAAATCGTTTCCATCGGATGTATGCGTCCAATATTCCCCGCATATAAAACGCGAAATTTCGGAGCATGCTTATACTGCTCCTCAAATGAACGCGCCCGATTAGATGTCGCAAGCTTAATATCCGCACTTTTAATATCACGTGTACGCGAGCGCACCAGTTCACCATCTGGCCAATTCGGAATAAAACTCACCGTCTGATTTTTAAATTTTTCTTTCTCAAACAAGGCCGCCATACACCGCCCAACCACAATCACTTTATCACATTTGCGCATCGCACGAAGTACGTGCCGTTTTAAGTACCAAAGAATAAATTTCGGAACACGTACACCCAACGCGGGCAAAATATCCGGATATAAATCCTGACACCAATGGATATGCCGCGTCTTTTTAAAAATTTGCAAAAGCCGACCAATAATAACCGTAAAAGGAGGATCTGTTAAACTCACCACCAAATCAGCGCGTGGCAAAAACACCCCCGCCCACAACAGCTTCAACCAAATCCAGAAATACAAAACAAAAAACCGTGGACGATCTGCAGCTTTAATACGTACAACCTTGAAGGCCCCGTTCCTCTCTTGTGAAGCCTTTGCGCCCGTAGTTAAAATAGTAACAGACCAACCCTCCCGCGTGAGATTACGCGCTAAATCATACAAAACACGCCCACTCGCTCCATGCGAAGGCGGGTACACACGATTGATGAAAAGAACAGAAGGTCTGCGCATACGTTTTAAAGTGCCTTATAAAAGAAACATGTCATATACAAATTACATCAGCCCCGAACCTGATGCAATCGCTACGCAGACATATTCCGCGAAAATTGCAAAGAAAGATAAGGTAAACTTATAAGAACCAGTAAAAGACCAAAATCAAGAGATTTAAAGCTCGCATAAAGCAACACATCAATCAAAAAAGGTGCTGCCAATGCGATAGCCAAAACCAATCCGACAGAATTTTTACGAGCAATATCAGCCAAATTAAGGCTTAAAAACCACAAATATCCAAAAGAAAGTACAACACCCAAAACACCCGTTTTCAAAAGCATCGTCGAAAACAACCCATGCGTGAAATGCACATCCATATCCCCGACAGCCGGCGATGAAAAACTTGCCCCCCACCCTGCACCAAAAATCAATGAAAGTGGGTGCGAGGACACAATCATCCAAACCGCTTCCCATTCAGCCTCCCGCCGATTAAAGCCAACCAAAGAATTTTTACGGCCAAGAGAAGATATTAAATCAAAAATATAGCCATTAAAAACAATTAAAAACAATACAATAGCCAAAATTACAACAAAAGATCGTCGAGGATATAGCCGTATTTTAAACGCAAAAAAGATTGACACAAGCAAGAAAAATGCTCCCACACTCGCCCGCTGTTGCGTTTCAATCAGCGGCCATAAACACGAAAAAACCAACACACCCATCGCACAGCCCTTAACAACAGAGCGCACAGTAAAATCACGAATAAAAATCTCAATACTCATCAATGCAAAAAACAACGCTGCAAACAAAACGCTCGGCATATTCGCCAGATAAAACAACGCCTCCCGATCACTCTCCCCATCGCGCCCCATCGCTAAAAACGGCATATCAACAAAACTGCGCAAACCAAACAAAACACCCAAAGCTAAAAACGCATATAAAAAACATCGTTGACCCTTAAAATTCCCACCCGAATGCGTCTGAAATAACGGAAATAAAAATAACGGTAAAAGCATAAACAAAAAGGCAATCACATCTCGCGCAACACTGCCCAAACCATGCCCTACAAATACACCGACCAAAACCGGCACACTTAACCCGAACAATAAAAACACACGCCCCGCACGTGCCCAAACGGACTGCTCTGTCTTAAAATCAAACACAAAAAGCGCGCCACTCACCCCAATAGCAAACACCAATGCCAACCCCACACACATTTCAGCCACGCCAAACGCATCCGGCGTTGGCGATCCAAACGCGGCATAAACCAAAACGCCAAAACATAAAATGAAAATTCTAAAAGATGCTAAATCAAGCCTAGAAAGCAAAGCCATCATTCAGATGACGGGCCTTGCAATATTCCTTGATCTCTAGAAACACGAGCATCAGAAGCACATCGCTCCCCTCTCAATTCCAAGCGATCGCCAACAAGTATCGCACCAAGACTTAATGCACCAAAAACACCGCGCGCGATATTTTCATCTTCCTGCCGCTCACTAGAAATACCATCAAGCCCTACACCAGCAAGAAGAAGACCAGGGAAAACAATCCAAGAATTTTTATTAAAAACTGACGCCACTGGCCCACATCCTTGAGGAACTCGCATAGGCCCATCTTCAACCATTGAAGGGTCAGGAACACGAAAACTACGATCATCAAGGAAAACACCTTCCCCTTCACGCGTTTCAGATGTAGCGCAACCAACAGCCGTTAACAAAGCCACGCCAGCAGCAGCACATTTCCATGTCCGTTTCGATAAATTCATAACAACACCTCATATAAAAAATGTATCTTATGCCAAAACTCTATCCCTGTCAAAATCACAAATCACTTTGGTCAAGAATAGTATAGTCGGCGAAGGTGCGTTTTCTCGAGAACCAATGCGCAACATACATCTTAGTGCTTGAATATTGGAAGCGCAGATAAAATGCATTTGCAGTCCTATAATAACCCTTAAACAAAGCAATTCTACAGCAAAACATCCACCCACATCTTCACCGCCACAATCATTAAAAACCCCGCAAAAACTCGCTTCATAATAAAAACAGGCGCTTTATGCGCCGCCCAAACACCCAATTTCACAAACGCCAAAGACATCGGTAAAATCAAAATCCACGCCAATATATTCACATACCCAAGCGAAAACGGCGGCCGCCCCGCCTCTCCCCACCCAATCAACACAAACCCAAACGCCGCAGGCACCGCAATCACCACACCCAATGCCGAAGCCGTCCCAATCGCACGATGAATCGCCACATTACACATGCTCATAAACGGCACACTCAATGACCCGCCACCAATCCCGATCAATGCCGAAACTGCCCCAATCCCGCTGCCCACCACACTTGGCCAAGGCTGACACGGCATGGCTTGAATAAAGGATAAACGCGCAGGATTCACCAACATCAGCCCCGCTAAAAAAATCACACACACCGCAAACACTATCTGCAAAGTAGAGCCAGCCAGCTGATCCGCAATCAACGTACCCACACCAACCCCAACAAGAATGCCAATCCCGATCGACTTCACCAACCCAAAATCAACCGCGCCTTTCTTATAATGAGAGCGCGCAGACATCAAACCATTCGGCACAATCAACGCGAGCGACGTCCCCACACACACATGAATCAAACTCGCTGATTCAAACCCAAGCCCTTGAAAAATAAACAGCAAACCTGGCACCAAAACAATACCGCCTCCCACACCTAACAACCCCGCCATAAACCCGGCTAAAGCCCCCAGCAACGATAATGAGGCCAACAACAAAACCCAGTCACCAACCCCAAGCCCCAATTCATCAAACATCATTAAAAAATCCATGAACCAGATTTATCACAATCACCTACACCAAAAAACAATGTAATAAAAAATGTTTTAGAGTTAAGCATACATATGTGACACGTAACACCACACTTGATGCAGAAGCCATACGATCTTACATGAATT
>JAUKWC010041222.1:0-12332 GCA_032356245.1 Endocladia muricata | reverse complement strand
TCGAATGTCTTGCTAACCAACAACGACGCCACCTCTCCCCCCCCCGTCCCTTCGAGTTTGTACACCACACCCCACCATCACCCGCACTACCTCATCCTCTCCCCCTCTAACGGCCCGCACTCCACACATCGCATCACACACCGCTCGTCTCGGCACTCTTCATAGACGCCTCCGATCCCGCCCAAACCCTTCACGCCCGTACTAATGCCGTTTCAAATACGCGCTGCTCACCTGCGCACGCCGTCGCATCACAAAGCAAAAACCATCGGTAAGGACTTCCTGTTGACGGCAGAGTACCTCTGCAGATTTGATGAGTTGGAGTCCCGCGTCGCTGTGGTTTGAACAGGGCCCATTGCAGGTTCTCGATTTCCACAGTTTCGCCGTGGTGCCTTGACACTATCCTAGGCGGAAAGAAATTTTGAAAATCTTTCAAGTAGGGATATATCAGTACTTCTGCTTTTCGATTCCAACCTCTAGTTCTAGTAGCAGGCAGCGAATTCGTGACGTTCCCTCGTCGACACAGCCAATGGCGTGCGTGTGTGTCAAACAGCACACCGCATCTTCCACTTTGACCACTCCCGCGTACCCGAGACCTGCACTAGGTTTCGCAAACGCAAGAGTGCTCGCGATCGGATCTACCGTCTCGTGCTTAGTGGAAACAACAAGATAGCTCCACCCGTGGAAAACGTCCTATCGCTCCGTTCTCGCCCTCCTTCCGCGAGCCTTTATCCTTGCAGTTATCTTCACCAGCACTCAATACGCGCAGCAAACTTCAGCACTACATCGACTTGTGTTCTGACGCGGACTACCTTTCCAAACCAGGAGAACAGTGTAACTTCCGAACATAACGACCGGCCGAGCTCGTCCCCACTTCTCCGCATGGTTCACCAACCCCAGAACCTCATGTGCACTACAATGACACCGTCTTTACTGAATGAGTCTCGGGTGCCTCTGCCTTCCTTGCTACCACTCCTGTGCCACCCCTATACAGGACCGACCACAAGTAAGACTAACCTCCTCATACAGTCTGTCGCGATTTCTCTTCCCAAAGTAGAGAGATCTGCCGGCCCACGCATGGTCGACGACATCACCTCTATCCTGAGGGATCCCGCCTTCTCTCTCGAGTACTTTGCGGACTGCATTCGCTCCTCACAATACTATCGCTCCCTCATGCTCGTTGTTGCCGAGAAGGAGCTCCACCTTTCGGGGCTTCTTCCCAACTAGCGTGTTGGACCACAGCGGTACGTCGTTCCGAGCTGCCGACTCCCGAGACCCTTTCCAGATCCTACAGAAGCAAGTAGCCCAACCTAACACAGAGTCTAGCAACTTCAGCCCTTATGTTGAACCCCCACAGAGTGAAACACATCTCTTCGCGTATCCCCTGCCGACTGACGTGCGGCGACGGGCTTGTCAAGATCTCAAGGAAGAAGTCATGCGTAGCGAGCTCGAGCGCGTCATCTGGGACACCGGGACATCGGGGACCCACTCGTTTCTAGGTTGCATATAGATCTATACGGATAAACCTGCCACTATACTTCAGAATAGCTCCATCGTTGCGTATCTCCTGCATTCCAGTATCCCCGACTTCGCTGCCGCTTTCCACCGACGATGCATAATGTCCCGGCACGCAATTCTTGGTTATCTTTCAATCCAGTCCATCCCCACCATGGACGACAGACACTTTAACGTCCTCCACATTTTTCGACTACTTGCGCACCAGACAGTAAAATCTCCTTACTACACTCCGCCGTGCACTGTCTGCTATCACCTCTGTATGAAAAATCCCTCGTCGGCTTCACATGCTCAGATGCCTACCATCGTCTATGGAAATGTTGTCCAGTCCTCACCAGCCACTGTTGCGACATAACTGAGGCGAAGATAATCACCGGCAATCGATCATTCACGAAAACCAGCCAACTCTGCCACAGTTGCAAAGTACCTTCAAATCTCCTTACTTCGTCCGCCGCATTCCCGCCGCACACCGCACAGTCAAGCATCCATCTTCGTAGAAAAGTGGCCGACCTCGAGGGCGATGCCGCTGGTCACGCATTGCTGCCCAGGCCGGCTCAGGCACGAGCCGCCACCTCACAGGCGCAACGAAGCCTCGCCCCCTCCTCCCTGCGGAGGTCGCCATCTTTTCTGTAAACAAGCCCCCTCCTTCCGTCCAATTCCCGACTCGACATGTACTCCATTTTCGGTTTCGAACCGCCGCACAACTGTGACCACTGCATCTTCAAGCTAGTCGGGACCTTTATGTTCCTGAGGCTCGCCTCCCCCGTCTTATTCACAGGGTGAGCTTCCGCCGGCAACACTCAGAAACAGTTGAGAACCATCTGCATCGCTCTCCTTGGCGGAGGCAACACACTTCTGCATGCCATTCAGAGGGACTTTTGCGTTCCCAGCCTGCACATCGACGTCATCGCCTCAAAAGAAAGCAGTCACCGAAACGAACTCTAGATAAAGGAGGGAGTCCGCGGCATGCTGGAGGCCAAACAATGCAAGTCCGTTGGTATGGTCTTTCCAATTATCGCAGGTATCATAGACCGTTGCTGTGATGAGGGTGACTACGGGCCCCTCGCATGTATACGCGCTCAGTACTCCGACATTCTAATACCCAGCTTGAGAAAGGGACTACAGAAGCACTGGAGAATCGCCGAGGTTCACAACTTAGAGGACTGTGTCAATAAGCTCAAAACCTCCATGCTGCACATCTTTGGGGACCACTACCCGACCAGGCTCAAGACCGTCCAGTTTCATCCCCTCACTCACCTTGCAGAGGACAAATACATCTTTCAAGGCCTACAACGTCTAAATGCCGATGTTTACGAATACGCTTACACTGCATTCAAGCAAGTTCTACAGATACCCTGATGCACGGCTGGCCCTACCTGAAACCTCCCCTCCGTCCGACTCGCCATACTCTCTGCATAAAAATTTAACACATGAGAAACCCACGACGTGCTTAGTGAGTCTACATCATACAAGTACATTTTTTTTCTTCTCTCTCTCCTGTGCGACGACGGATACTCGTCGCCTGCTCCAACAACAGCGCGCCGGAACGACTCCAAAGTTGTGGGCGGAGTCCGTGGCAGACCAGACGCGCCATTGCGAAGGCTATACAGTCCCTCGCCTGAGTCTGGACGTGCAACGTAGCAATTGACAACGCTAGCGAGCATACTAGAGATGGTGTCCAAGAACCAAGTCTCTCGTACCACGACACAAAAATCGTTCTCTGAACCCTCGTTTACCACATTCTTGGGTATTTCACGGGCGCCTGCTAACAAATCCTCGCCATCCTCTTTACCAGACCGTTCCATCCCCTCATTCGCCGACTCATATAATGCCCACTGCATCGTAGAACTATACCAGAAAGTACCGAGAACTCAGACTTGGGTGATGTCACTCATGACAGTGGTTGAGATCTGTGCATATGAAAATGCCTCGGGAAATAGATGTTGTTTTTCAGGAAACATTTCGCATACCCACCTACTCGTGTGCTTTCAAATGAGTACATCTCAACCCCTATCACTAGTGACAGGCCCCGAGTCAAAATTTTCAGTGCCTCCCAAACCCCTTTGCCGTGCTATAGCCGCCCCAGAATCGCCCAATTCTCTAGGCGACCTTTCTTACATTTGAGCCCAGGTCTTTCTCAGCCGTTAAAGTATGTCCTGCTCTCGGGAATTGGTCCTCGAGCTGGTATGTAGTGTTCAAGTTTGTTTACCATCACGCTGTTTTGGAAGGTCCTACCATGTACTTAGCAGCTGTTCTTATCCCCGTAGTGTGTGAGCAGCTCGTGGCCCTCCAGAATCTCACTCGTCACACGAATCGGAACGGATTTCAGTGACCGCAGTGGTCTCTGCGACAATTTCCCTCGATCCTCGTCAAACTCCACGTTTGTGTATCGCGCTATAAAAGAACCTCCGTTTCGCTCCTCCTCATCACCAGCCAAGTACTGAGCGTAATTCACAAACCCATCCGCACAAGACAGTGACGTTCCGATGTACACCTTATGCCCCGGACCTTCGCGGGAGCCCACCGGCCTTACCACGAGAAGAGCTACCCCGTTTAGAATTTTCTGGTCTACCGCCATATTTTCACCCCCGTAGATCTTCGTCTTCTCTCGCGTACGCTCACACAAGTCTGCCAACAGGAGCATCCCATAGAAGGAGAGGATTATTTCTCGTTTTGCGAAGACGCGGTCCGCAAACACCTCGAGTCGCACTCATTCATAGCTCACCAGCGATGGACGCACCACCGCACACCTTGCCGTTACTTCCACCGCCTGTAATGTTCGCGAGTTTTGCGTGTCCAGCAGGGCGTAGTACTTAGACAGCCGACTGTCCACCGACGCCCGCGAATAGCGGAGGGAAAGCAAGGAATCCTCGGCGTAGTTCGCAATAAACTGGACTATGTAGTACGGTAGACATCCATATCGGGGATGCTCAGCAGGACCACCCGCATGGTTGCTCCTGCTTCTGGCAGACACATTCCGTTTCTCGCCGGCTAAGTACATTGGGACAAGCTTCAAAACCCGACGAGAGCCACCAAAGTCGCAGGCGGTGCTCACAACGGTTTCGCGACAGGCCTTAACTACGCTCTATACAGCCTGACCGACGCAGTCATCCTCCCCGTCGCATCCCACGAACCGGCGATGTATGGGAAGCCCTAGGCATGCTTTTACAGTCGCGGACGTACTACTGAAAAGTTCCACCACAAGGTCCCCCGGTGTCGAACACTACAAGAACAGCTCGCTCATATGCTTGATGCTCTTCTACTCAGTTCGAAGCACCTTCATGCAACTCCCTTCGTCACGTCTTATTACCACCTTTCTGGGCTCCAACCGCTGGACTCGATCCACGTACTTCGTCAATACTGCTTGCGAATACTCCATATCCCCCTGCATTGGTAGCACACCCAGGCGAACTGCGCTTCAAACGGCACATTCCTCGGCCAGAAGTGAACAGCTCATTGCGGGACTGAGGCGTGGGCACATCCCTTTACAACGAGATTTTGCGCGTAACCTCGAGCTCGGAAGTGGCCCATCGGCTGGTCCTCCACGTTCAGCACGAGGTCCTGCTGCCGCCTCCCCCTTGACACACCGTCCCCGTCACTCCTCTCGTCCCATACCCCTCGCCTGTGACGCTTGAGACGCGATATCGACATGCCGAATTGTAGATGATTACAGAAGATGATTCCTTGGCCGATTTTGGGAAGCAGTGCATCAAACGTTGGGATTGAGGCGTCCCTATCCTTGTGGTTAAAGACATCGCTGGCCGCCTTATCCGCACCGTGCTTGCTTCTGGTGTTGAACGAACGGTCCATCAACAGCAGCCGAACCTTACCGACTAGGCACTCATCCGAGTCGTCAGCATGATGATTGAGGAGGTCGTGGAAAGTGGAGCTGTGGACACGGCAGTCCGACTTCTTCACGCCGAGCAGCTCCACGAGAAGGTCGGTGGATGGATTCTCCACGAGGAGCGAGTGTTCCGACACCTCGTCCGGCGGCGGAGATGGACTGATGCGGTTGGCTGGTTCTAGTGCTTCACAAAGGGGGGTCTTTCGGCTCCGGAACCAATGGTTTCAGATTGAACCTAAAAGCCTCACTAGCTCACCCCGTACGACTGTGTGCCACGACACCCCTCAATTCATTGTCACTACCCTGCAGGTCCAGCTCCATCTTCCGCTTCAGCCGGGAAGACAAAATACGACGAGGCTCCGCGGATAGTCCCACACTAGGTGTGCTCCTCGAGCTTATCACTCGCCGGCCACTATGCGGTCTTCTGTCTTCCGAATCGGCTTTCAACAGCTCTGGGTCTACCTCGATAGCCTCTGAACAGGCACCATCATCTTCAAGCGCTTCAGGATGAAGCCTCCCGGCCTCCCGAGTATCCGCCCTTGAGTCGGCAAAGACCCTTGGCAAGTGGTCATCGCGCGACCCAAAGCGGTCCACATACGGCCAGTCGCTGCGGTGCTTGACATCGTACAAAGTTTCGTTTGCAACAATGACTTGCAAGCTCGATGGATACAGCCCGCTAAACTCCCACGTTTCCGCATCCTTCTCTGCACTTCGGCTTCACGCTACCGTATCGCTCGTGACCTCCTCCACACTTGCTGCCCTATTCCTTTGCAGCGTGGTCCCCGGCGCAATGAGTGCAAAGCCATTAACGCGTGACTTCGAGGCCACAAAAGTGCTGAGCGCGCGGACGTAATAAGAGGTAGAGTCCGAATAACGCCTCGCACTCCGGAACTCCCACTGCCTTCGCCAGCTCCGTCCACGCCCGAGTTAGAAATAGCACAGCAGACGCGAGACGATTTCCGGTTTGATTTATCTCCTTCAAAGCGAATTCACATTCACCGCCGCGCCTCAAGTGGCATACGTTGATCTCGTCGAAGAACATAAGCACCTCGTAAGTTCTGGTGCGTCCAACATAAAGGGTTTCTGACAGAACTACTTCTCGAACCTTGCTAACCCTACAGGGAATGAACTTGGTGCCAACAATACGGGACACCCAATAGATCTTCTGTCTCAAGGCCGCATCTGCGATTTCCCCCATCGGCTTGTGCTTTCGGATCAGCAACACGATTCACAGCGCTGTGCGCACCATCTGCTTCATCTGCTTGCTGTCCTGCTCGCGAGAGACCGGGTCGTCACTCTGGATAAAAATTGCAAAGCCGCTGGCAGGCTTGCGCCGCTTGCTCTTCAATACGGCACTTTCCGCGATGGCCATTGATGTTCCGTTGTCTGCCGTGATGACAAAATGGAGGAAGGCCGACATGTGGAACTTCATAGCGACAAACTTTGACCTCCCCCCGGATGGCGAGAGACCGGCAATGAAGGCAGGCAAACGCACGCCAGCTGTCCCGCGCCAGCTGAGTTCAGTCAGTGGCACTACTGCAGTGCAGTGAGAATCGAAAGAGGGAGAGACGCTCAGGATTGATGTGGATGCAAGGAGGGAGGAGCAGAGCGTCACAAGCAAAGCAAGGAAAACCACGTCGATAGAAGTACAGGGGGGAGAGACGAGGACGGAGAAAGGAAAGCAGGTGGGAACGCCTCGATGTGTCGGTATTACGAGAGTGTGAGCTGTACTGCTGTGGGAACAGGTGTGTGCCATTTACATAGCGGAGAGGGAGGACAGCGGCCAGGAACACAATATGTTCACGCACGCTCACGATTCTGATCCGTGCCTGCAGTCACGAACAGTGGCACCTCATTCACGAATCTTGCGAAAGAGAGTACATTCTGGAGGGTGCGGAGAGGTGTCACTAGTGACCGGGGCTGAGATCTACACATCTGAAAATATATGAATAGATGGATGTGCGAAATTTAATCTCAAAAATAACCTCCTTCTACCCATGCATTTTCACACGCGCAGATGTCATCCCCTGTAATGAGTGACACTCCGTCCGGCCTGGAAACTCGCATGTTTTTCAAATGTGAAATCATGCTATTGTGTCCTGCTCAGAATTGCACTTTTTTGTGTACGACGGTAATCGCCGCCAGCCGTGCCTCATCGGACTCCCGTGGCCCTCGTTTCCCTGCCCCTCCTGTGCTACCGCTTTCTCTTCTGAATATTTTCATTCTTTACGGTCACCCGTGCACCCTCCCCCGCACACAGATCCTTTGTAGTCTTCCCCGCCGACCCGTCATAAAATCCCTCCTTCTTCATGCCTATGGTCGATTTTCTCTCGCAAGTGCCGTACTTTCCAAATGACCGACGAACTTCCCATTACGACCTCCACCCGCAACTTGCTCACGTCGGCCAAGGAGCCGCAGCCTGGGGTACAGTCGCAGCCCGGATTGCAGCCTGCGTCGACGGAGGAGGAACTCCTGGGCGAAGCAAACGTGCAGCCCTCTCCACCGGAGATGCCACCACGCAAATTCCTGCACTGGGACGTCTCAAGCCAGGCGCGCCTTTCGTCCGAGCGCTCTCCACCACCAGAGACTTCCAAGGGTGAGAACTCCTATGTGGCTGACACCGCAGCCGAGGAGCACCTAGATTCGTCTCGGGCTTTCTCAACGGCCAAGGACGAGTCCACCAAGGTCTAGGTGTATATTGCGCAGAGCATACAGCCGCAGCAATGTCTTCGAGAAAGCACGGGGGCCACCATCAACGGCCTCCAGGCCAGCATGGTTGATCGCGGCTACAAGTATATCCTTCGCGTCATGTCGGGCACAGTGCGACGATCCGACAATCTCTCGATACTGGATATAGCTGAAAGGGACCATCGAGGACGGCACGGTGTCGCAAGAAGGTGTCAAGTTTGCTCTGATGGGCGGGTTTCATCGCTGCCAAGCCGCCTTTAGCCTGAAATTGGAAACAGACCGCATGGTAAGGGCTCGTGAGCGCCCCAACGGGGGCCTTGTCCGCCGAAAGGATGAATGGGACATGCCAGATACGGATATTATGCCCGACGCGTCCCATGAGAACACCTCCGCCGGATTGGTCCGCATCGACAAGCTGTTCTTCCACTACCTCATGCGCGTCAATCACTTCTTGCAGGCTCTCTCCGTGGAGAACGCCATGGCCTCGCTGGTGTTGAGTCATCACGGAGCTGGGGAAGCAATGACGAAGGCCATTCTGCAGCCAGTAACTAGCGTGTCTGCCTACCGCCACTACGTTCGCCGAGCCAATTCTTTCCTCCGAGACTCAGGCGTCTTGAAAACGCTTAGTGGCCTGACCGTCGACAACTCGACCTCTAGGAAGCTCTGCACCACTCTCATTGATGATCCGCATCTTTGTTCACAGAGCCCTCGAGTCCTGTCTCTGTTCATAAATTGCGCATCGCGGTTCATCGACAAACGGGACCACGAGCGAAAGTTTGAATCTCAGCCTACCGACGCGTGCGTGCACCAGGTTTTCCAAGCTTACCCAGACTCGTTGGAAAAGTATGGTACTGCGAAGGGCCTGCGTTGTGGCGACTTTCTGGGAACTGAGATTGCTCAATCGAAACTCCTCAGAATTTTCGTTAAAAAGCTCAACCCGACCCAGACGCGCCTCTTCTCCAAGAGAGACGACAACTCTCGTGAAAAGCTGTACAAGCGTAAAAAGGCCCGGACTTTGCGCTTCGCGAATGAAGTAACTAAGCACTTTTCTCCTGGGCCTACCAAACACGCCACCACAGCTCTTGTGACGACCCCAGCTTCTGTGCCCTGTACAAGCAGCTCTGGCCGACGTGCTCCTGTTTCTCACGCGACTGCACACGAGCCTGCAGTCTTTGTTCCGAAGGCCCCAGCAGCGTTACCAGCCAAAAGAGCGCTTCCGAGGAAGAGGACGGCGGCACCCTCCTCATGGTCAGCGCCTCACCGTGCGGAGGTTGTGCAGCCAGGGAAGTCTGGTACGGTGAAGAGGGTAGTGAAGCAGTCAAGGCGAGGGGTCGCAGAGAAGGCTGACAAAAATGAAGCATTCAAGAAGAACACGGGCCAAGATGGAGTTGCCCTGCAGACGTTTGACGACAAGTTTCCAAACCAGCTGCCGGTCGGGACTACGACCAAGACCCTGGAGCTTGAGAAAACTCCCGGCACTTAGGAAAGTCTGACATACGTCGGCCTTGCACGTCACGGGGAAGAGAAGTTGTGGGTGTGGATGGCGAGAAAAACCCACCCCATACTCTGGCTGCTTCCGATCCACATATCCATTGAGCACCTGGCGCACTTCTACCTTACCATCGAGGACGTCGTCGCCATGCATCGGCTTCAGTCCTTTATCAGGAGATACGTGTATTTTAGCAAGCTTGAGGGTACCGATGTCGGTCCAGATATTTGGAAGCCCAGCCGGCCTCAGACACATTTCTGGAGGAATATAGCAGACGGGGATGAGGATTGTGGCAAAAGATATGCCTACTTTGAGAAGCGACGCGGTGAGCTTCAGAACCTAGGCTACATGTGCCTTGAGAATTTCACTCACTACAACAGCAATCCGCGCGGAAGCCTCGAGCCCTGGATGTTCGCGCCCTGGCGGAAGCTTTCCCTGCTCGAAAAGTTCTTTTCGTTCATTGCGAGCACATGCAACCGGGAGAAGGCACTGGGACAGGGGCCGATGGAGACCTTTTGGAGCCCGATTGGAAACAACGGGGAAGACAAGGATACATAGTAAACCGGGAGCTGCGAATCGCCCGCTATTCTGGTACACAAAGGCTAGTGATGGAAGCTTGCGAATCGTCCGGGGATCGGTGTGGGCTTTGCGAAGGCGTGAGCTGCTGGACGCGTGGGCGGGTCGGCTTGACGCCTACGTCTGTCCAAGGAAGATAGCTGGCATGGATCTGTTTGTGCTTTAGAGGAGGGATGGGTTTTTGGTTACCGGGAAAGACTGCGCGCGGCACGCGCCGCCCAACGACTTTGACGAGACATGGAAAGCGGAGACGCTGGCCTTTTTCACGATCGGGAGCGGGGCAGTGGGTTTCCCGTTGTGGTTATGTGGCTATTCACATGCGTTTACATACGGGGAGGAGAGCAAACATGTAGCAGTGGCGGCGTTTATCGAAATGAAAGCAATCATTGTGCCGCCCAACTCTATGTTTGTTGGACATGGGCATCTCACGCAAGCCAAGGCTGGATATGAGGACCGCATTGCGGAAGAGTTGAAGGAATGGTACCATGTGTACTTTATGGCGCGAGAGAAAGGTGTGCTGGACCAGGTGTTCTACGCACTGAGAGGGCTACCACAGTTCCCGGCAAGTGAGATGGACCGTCTTAGTCGTCGGAATAATGACAGAGGTGAGGAGTTGGACAGTGGAGACGATGCGGACGTCATTGGGTTTGCAGACTCGGACGTGGCCTTGGGTAGTAAGGCAGAGGAGTTCTGTTCTCGAGATGACGGTTTCAACTCCGATGACCCCAAGGACTTGATTGCCCTTCCAACAAAGAGTGAGGAAGATTAGGGAGCTACACGAAGAAGTGGCTGAATAGCGTGAATTGAAACGGACTTACACACTACATGCCAGTTTGAGAACTAGTTCCAGGCGAGTAGTCCACACTATACGCCTGGGAAAGACTTGGGCTCAGTCGCAGGAAAGGACGCGCAAAAAAATGTGCAATTTTGGGGCCGCTATAGCAGGAAAAACGGGTTTGAAATTTAATGCAAACTCAGACCAGGGAGGTATCACTACTGATGGGGGCTGAGATCTATACACGTGCAAACACATGAGCAGATGGATGTGCGAAACTCAACCTGGAAAACAAAGTCCATGTACCCATCTATTTCCGCATGCGCAGGTCTCAACCATTATCACTAGTGAAACCCCACCGACCTCAAACATTACTTACTTTTCAACGCCACGAAATACACGTTGAAAACCTCTCTGTGACATGGACTCGAGGTTCAGATTGTTTCTACGCTTTGTGGGATACATTTATGACCTGTTCGGCACAAGAAGTGTATGCCTCCCGTGCTGCACGGGTCAGCTACAGCGCGGCTACTGCAAGCGTGACGTGAAGTACTGGCGCGTGCACTTCCCACGTACTTCTAAAGATAGGTGTACGTACAGCGCAGGAAGAAAGTCGTTCCGTAGGAAAGGATGTCGACTCGAATGCAGTCCTGAACATTGCGCTGCAATTAGCAACACTTCGGCGAAAACCACGCGATGCCAGATGGGTGAGTTCGTACGCGCATTGTTAAGCAGTTACGCGTCCATACACGAAGCAAGTTCTACTCCACAAACGCAATTCAGAGGACAGAAAGACTACGTTTGAACCCGCCGATACAGTTAAACTTCTTATGTTGGGCACGCATGAAACTGACGCCGTGCAGCAGCACTCGTGCGATCTGGCAAGTCTTACGCAGATGACACGTTATTCCTTGTGTGCATCCCATCATTTTGACTACACTATCCGAGAAATTAGCGCGGAGTTCACACATCATCTCTTGCCATATAACTTCGGCAAGGTTCTGAGTGAAGCAGTGCAGCCAAACATCATCGAGCATAATGCTCCCTTTCCTAGAGCTGCAGATAGCGCATATTACGCGTAGCAGTCTTCAATTTAGTGGCGCGAAATCCGTCGGAGTGTAATGAAGAGCATGAAGGGTCCAAGGTAAGCTTATTGACGTGAGGCAGGCTATAGGCCATCATGTGAAATTGAGGTACGTAAGGTGAGGTGCAGCACTGGAGTGCACTGCACAATTCACAGTACGAGCCAGACGTTTTGCTCAAAAATTAGCCGCGAGTAATGGATGTGGGCGTTCACTGGACGTGGCAGTTCAAAAGCTTTTTCTCTGGGAGTCGCCGTCCATGCGCAAAACCACCGCACGACACATACACGGAATTCTGGAACGTCACGGAAGTCAGCATTCCATGGAATTCCAAAATGTGCAGTACGGGTGGAAGATTAACTAAGC
>JAUKWC010041211.1:0-12340 GCA_032356245.1 Endocladia muricata | reverse complement strand
ACTGAAAACAAGAAAACAGCTCCACCCGGAGAAAACGTCCTACCTCTCCGTTCTCTCACCCCTCCCGCCCCCCCTTCTCCTTGCAGCCATCCTTGCCAGCCGTCAATATGCTCGGCAAATTTCGGCACTGCGTCTACTCGTCTATTGAAGCGTCCTCCCTTTCCAACCACGAACAACAGTGTCACTTCCAAACACAACGACCGGCCGAGCTCGTTCCTACTCCTCTGCATGGTTAACTCGCCCCAGAACCTCCTGTCAACTACGAAGATAACGTCCTTTCTGATGAGGCTCCAGCGCCTCTGGTTCCCTTGATCCCATTCCTGTGTCTCTCTGATGCAGAACCGACCACAAGTAAGACCGACCTCCTCATACAATCTATCGCAGTTTCTCTTGCCGAAAAAGAGAGGACTGCCGGCCCGCGCACCGTTCACGAGGTCATCTCTATCCTCAGTGATCCAGACTTCTCTCTCGCCCGCTTTGGAGACCGCATTCACTCATCAGAAGAGTGTCGTTCCCTCACATCCGCTGTTGTCTAGAGGGAGCTTCACTATCGGGGCTTCTCCGCAACTCGTGTGCTGGACCACAGCGGGACGTCCTTCGGAACTACCCGCTTTCGGGACCCTGTCGAGATCCTGCGAAAGGAAGTAGCGCAAGCTGACACAGAGTCTCGTTACTTCCGCCCTTGTGGTGACCCCTCGCAGGGCGACACGCATGACTTCGCGCATCCCCTGCAAACTGACGTCCATCGACGAGTTTTTCAAGACCGCAACGAAGAAATCATGGGTAGCGAGCTGGAGGGTGTCATCTGGGACACCGGGACGTCGAGGATCCACTCCTTTGTTGGTTGCAGACAGATCTATACGGATAAATCCGCCACCACACTTAAGAACAGGGCCCTCGTTGCCTATCGGATGCATCTGACTGCCCTCAACCTCACTGCCGCTTCCGCCGACGCTCCATAACGTCCCGGCACACCGTCGATGGCTATCTTCTTGTCCCGCTGTTCCCCACCGTGGACGACAGAGACTTTGACGACCTTCCACCATCTTCGACTATTCGTGCACCAGACACCAAAACCTCTATACTACACTCCGCTCTGCACTCTCTGCTATCGCCTATGTATGAAAATACCCTAGGAGGCTTCACATGTTCAGATGCCTACCATCGCCTTTGGAAGTGTCACCCAGTCCTCACCAGCTACTGTTGCGACATACACGAGGCGAAGGACAACATCAGCACTCGATCAGGCACAAAAACCAGGCAACCCTGCCACCGTTGCGAAGTACCTTCAAATCTCCTCACTTCGTCCGCCTCATTCCCGCAGAGCACCACCCAGTCCACCATCCTTCTTCGCAGGAAAGTGGCCGACCTCGAGGCCGACGCTGCTGCTCATGTATTGCTGGGCAGGCCGGCTCAGGCACGAGCTGCCACGGCACAGGCGCAAAGTATACTCACGACCTCCTCTCTGCGGAGGTTGCCATCCTTTCTGGAAACATGCCCCTTGCTTCCATCCAATTCTGATCTCGACATGTACTCCATTTTCGGTTTCGAACCGCTGCACAACTTCCACGTCGGCATCTCCAAACTAATCGACACCTGCATATTTCTGGGGCTCGATTCCCCCGTTCTACGCACAGCGCAAGCTTCCGCCGGCAACAGTCGGAAACAGTTCAGAACCATCCGCACAGCTCTCCTTCGCGGAGTCGACACGGTTCTGGATGCCATTCAGGGGGAATTCTACGTTGCTGGGCTGCACGTCGACTTCTGCGCCTCCGAAAATGGCAGTCGCCTGAACAGACTGTACACAACTGAAGGAGTCCGTGACAAGCTGGAAGCCAAACAATACAAGTCCGTTGGCGTGGTTTTTCCAATTATCGCAGGAATCACAGACCGTTGCTGTGGTGAAGCTGACTCCGCGCCCCTCGCATCTGTTTGCGCTCAGTACTCAGACTTTGTAATACTCGGCCCGAGACGGGGACTAAAGAAGCACTGGAGCTTCGCCGAGGTTCAAAACCTATAGGATTGTGTCAATAAGGTTAAAGCCTCCATGCTCCACTTCTATGGGGACCACCACCCCACCAGGCTCAAGGCCCTCAACTTTCATCTCTTCACCCACCTTGCAGATGACATCCGCAAATTTGGAGGCCTACAACATGTAGATGCCGGTATTTATGAACATGCTCACACTGCTTTCAAGCAAGACTACCGCCGCGCCTCCAAGCGAAGGGCAACAGCCATGAACGAAACCGTCCGCCGAATCCAGCACTCCAAAAACCTCGCTCCCGTTCGAACGCACCTCAGTTCCGTCTCCCAATCGCGTCGCCTCACAACCCTGCACAGGAACCTGAACGACAAGCACGGGGCGTGTCTAGTCTGGGAAGGATTCAGAATGTACCTCAGCGAACTCTCTCACTTCAGAGCCCTCGCCATCCCGCTTCCCAGAAACGAAGAAGGCCGCCTCACCGCTGCGATGCTCGAATCACAACGCGGAGAAGCTCCGGACATCTGCATCGATCTTCCTGTCGAGCTCAGAGAACAGGGCACCGCTGTGCTCCTGAACCTTGTCCGCGCCTGGCTTCTCCACCAGCATTCGGCCCACACATGTGACAGTCTCCAAATTACCATCGTCAAAAGTGGTTACGTTCTCGGCGCCTTCTGTCCTTCCGTCAACGACTGTGGTCCCGACCCGAATGTCACTCGACTCTGCTCAATGCAGAAACATGTCACTAAGCGCGTTTATGCAGATAGCAGCTTCGGCGCGACGAAACGGCACTGATTCAGATTCGTGCTCCTGGCCGCTGACGACGAAGAACACACAGACACTTTATGGGTGGCATCAGCTCTGTCTCTATTCCGTATGGCGCGGCGTGAATCAATGCAAACTACCGAGTATGCCCTCGTTCGGTACATGAATTATATTCCACCAATCGACGCTGTTGATGACACTTTGCACAGCGTGTGCTTGCGGCGGTCTACAGATGAGATTGTAAATCGCACAGAAAATCTGGTCCCGCTGCCAGAGATGCAGCAACAAGGGCGTCATGCTCCTACTTCTCCTTGGTTTGGCCTGCGCAAGGACTCTGCTATCATTGGGACAGCTCACGTGGTGCGGCCAAATTTCCACACCCCCGCCTTCACTCCTCAGCTCCACTCGCTCTACCATCGCTTCTACATCGACAGGTTCTATAAAGACCCTGATGCACAGCCAGTCCTACCTGAAACCTCCACTCCAACGACCACGCCATTCCCTCTGCACTAGAACAAAAAACACGAGAAAACTACAATTTGTTTCTTGAGCTACCAGCATATAAGTACCGTTTACTTCCTTTTCTCTCTTCTGTGCGTTAACAGTTACTCCTCATCTGTTCCAACAACAGCGCGCGGGGGAGAATCCAAAGTTGTGGCGTGAATCCGTGACAGGCCAGACGCGCCGTTGCAAAGTTCATACGGTCCCTTGCTTAAGTCTGCCCGCCCAACGTAACAATCGACAACACTGCCAAGCATACTGGAGTTGTTGCCTGAAAACCACATCTTCCGTACTGCCACATAAATTTTGTCGACTGAACGCACCTTCACCACGTTTGTGTCTACTCCAGGGGCGACTGCTAACAAATCCTCGCCATTTTCTTCACGAAACAGTTCCATCTCCTTATTCACCTACTTACACAACGCCCCCTTCGCAGTAGAATCACACCGAAACATCTCTTGCGGAACAATGCGGCGTAAAACGCTGCAAATGCTGCATATTATCTGCGCGGTTGCCATGGGCAGGTACTTGGAAAACGTCAGGCTACATATGCGCTGGCGCTGGCCGCCACGGCCCTCAGCATGCTGCAGGCAGGATACCACTGTCGCCAGCCAGGCGTCGAGGCGAGCGAGTTGTATAATGGAGCTGTACGCGGACGTCCCATCCTGTTGAGCATGGTCTCCTCGGAACTCGTTCAGTAACTGTCTCTTCACAGAATTTCCAGACAGTACGTCACCCTCTTCAACGTCACACACCTCCCTCGGAACAGAGCAATCACCCTATGCTAGATCCTCGGCCTCGCTGAGTTGCCACCATAAAAGTCTGGAGTCCCTTGCTCCCCTTCTAAACCCATCCGCCTCACCCACGATTCAAGTACCTGAGATGAGCGCTCCGCTCGCTCGCTGCCCCATACAAACGTAGTCTTCCGCGACATAGAGAAGAAACATCCACGGCATTGGAACAGTTCGTCTCTAGTGTTTCTCTCCCGCGTGCTCATCACGTCAGAGACCGTCTGTCTCATCCTTGCATATAGAGCATAGTCTGTTGGAACAGCCTCCTCGCACTCGCGGCGGGATTCGGCGTCCGAAAGCAAGGATGACCAGTTCCCGGTGTCAAGCTCTGCACGCACCATTTCAACCAGAGCCGCCGCCTCATCGTAGTAGGAACACGTATAGTACTCTTTATGATTGGCAAGAACCATCGGTGAAATCAGCACAACACCCTCCAGGCCGTCCGCGGAAAGCTCCCCTCGCCCCGCCCCGCTTACTACCACACGCCCAGTTCCGGACTGGAACAGAACTTGTTGGGTCCAGCCCAGCGGTTTCGCGGTGGCACCATTGCAGAATCTGCTTCTCGATGGTCTTGGCAACGGCAATGTACTTTGCCTACACTTGTGGCATACGCTTGCAACTTTGACTAGGTCCAGTTCCGGCACGCGGTGTGGCCTGCTGGGTGCCACCAGAAATCCCGCGAGCCACGCGTGGGCTCCCGTTCTCCTGCTTGACATCCTTGAAGCCAGCTTGTTGTCGCAGGAACTCGGTAAGCGTTGCCTTAGTAGTCACCCGCACCTCAAGAATCTCTTGACGGGCGTAACGTACCTTCTCCCTGTAGTCGTTGACCCTTGTCTGTAGACCATCAATCTCTTGCTCCTACGGCCTGACCTTGTTGCTCTACTCGGCGATCATCGCTTGTGGCTCTTCCATCTCCTCACGCGGGGTCAATTGTGAGCGAGCTACAGGGGAGGTCTTAATCTTTATCCGGGACGGCATGGGCGTAGGTGGAGAC
The DNA here is from genome assembly GCA_032356245.1 of Endocladia muricata. NCBI lineage: Eukaryota > Rhodophyta > Florideophyceae > Gigartinales > Endocladiaceae > Endocladia > Endocladia muricata. The sequence continues at coordinate 7,308 of JAUKWC010041211.1, read as the reverse complement.
GAAGAGGGTCTCACCCCCGATGCACCAAGAGGACGTAGGGACCCACGATGAGTTTGCCATACTCCACGGCGGATGTGAGGCCGCACAGGGGCGGCAAGGCCCGGCATGCGAACGCGCGGACCGGACGCAATTCCGGCCCGGATGGGGAAGCTGGCTGTGCTCGAGCTGCAGCCAGATTGAATAGACGCACGACAAGGAGGCATCTGGTTGGCAGCGCCCCCTGGTGGAACTTTCAGTGCTATAGTAGCACTGTGAGTCGCCAGAACAGTGGCACCATCGACTTGCTCACCTTCTGGACCAAACAGAGACGGCGCGGGCGTTGTATGGGGCCGCGCAAACCCTGTTGACCTGCCTGCCGGGTGGGGCTGAGTTGCATTAGCCTCGCAATTAGATGAGGTCACAGCGACAGACGCGGCCAGGGAATCGTCCTCTCCCTCCCGCTGCTCGCGGGTGCGCGTGGCGAGACCATTGCATCGGAACAGCGCTTCTTGACGTTCTGACCGACGGAGCCATCGATGTAGAGCTGCGCCACAGGCAGGACAGGGCAGACCGAGGCTCAGTGAGAAGAATAAATTCGAAAACTACGTCGCAGTTGTGATGAACTGAGCAGTACAAGTGCCAGCTACCAGCTACCACTGCTGGTAGGGCCCTTGTAAAGTCATGCACACTCGGAGAGTGCCAGCCGACGTGTGAAGTATCATAATCGCCAACGGTACGACTGGAAGCAGGGGTAGAGGGCCTGCAAATGGGCATCCCGGAAAGTAGCGCAAACTCAGACTGCGGAGGTGTCACTTGTGACAGCGACTGAGATCTACCCATGTGAGTATACATGGGCAGATGGATGTCGTTTTCCAGGTTAAATTTCGCACATCCATCTGCTCATGTGTTTTCAAATGTGTAGATCTCAGCCCCTATCACTAGTACCACCCCCCTAGCCTAAATTTTCAGTACCTCTCAAACTTCTTTTTCCGGCAAAATCGCCCACTTTTCTGGCGGATCTTTCGTGCGCCTGAGCCAAAGTCTTTCTCTGCTCCCGTAGTGTGGCCTGCTCGCCTGGAACTGGCTCTCAAACCGGCATATAGTGATTAAGTTTATTTAGCTGCGCGCTACTTTGGAAGATCCTATCGCCCTTCAGAATCTCACGCGTCGCACAGATCGTAATGGTTTCCGGTGAAAGTACAGCTCTCTGCGACAATTCCTGTCGATCCTCGTCAAACTCCACGTTTCTGTCTCGCGCTTTAGAAGTACCTCTATGTCGCTCCTTCTCATCCCCAGGCAAGTACCGGGCGTCATTCACTAGCTCGGCCGCACAAAATGGTGACGTTACATTTTACACCTTTTACGTTGGACCTTCACGAGACTTCGCCCGCATTTCCACACGAAGAGCGACCCAGTTAGAACGTTCCTTGTCTACCCCCAAAATTGTACCTCCGTAGATCTCCATTTTCTCCCGCGGGCGCTCACGCAAGTCTGCGTACGGGAGCGTCCCACAGAAGGGTAGAACTATCCCTCCTTTCGCAAAGACCCGGCCCGCAAACACCCCGAGTCTCACACCTTCGTACTTCACTGTTGACGGACGCACTACCACACACCTCTCCATCGCTTTCACTGCCCGTAGTGTTAGCGGGTCTTGCAGGTCCCGCAGGGCGTGGTACTTTGCCGGCCAGTTCTCCACAGATGCCCGTGATTTGTGCAGGGAAATCATGGGATCCGCGGCGTAGCTCGCAATAAACTGGACTGTGTAGTCCGGTAGATATTGATGCCGTAGACACCCCGCAGGAGGATCCACAGGGCTGTTCCCCCTCCTGGCAGACCCATTCCGTTTCCTGCCGGCCAGGTACCTTGTCGCAAGCGCCACAGCCCACGGAGAGCCTCCAATGCGGCACGCGGTGCTCACAACCCTTTCGCAAACCGCCTTAACCGAGGTCGGTAGAGCTTGACTCATGCAGTCGTCATCTTTGTCGCACCTCACGAAGCGGCGATGTCTCGGACGCTCTAGAGATGCTTCTGCAGTCGCGCAAGTACCAATGAGCAAGTCCACCACAAGGTCTCCCGGTTTCGAATACTGCAACACCAGCTCACTCATGCGCTTGATGCTCTTCTGTTCAGGTCGAAGCATCTTCATGCGACTCCACTCGGCAGCTCTTTTCAGCACCTTTCCGGACCCCCGCCGCTGGAATCCATCCATATAGTTTGTCCAGACTGCGTGTAAAGACTGCACATACCCTTTGCTTTGATAGCAGACCCCGGCGAACTGCACTTCAAGCGGCACATTCCTCCGCCAGAAGTGATTAGCCCATTGCGTGACTGAGGCGGGGCCACACCATTTTATACCCGGTTTTGCGTGTAGTGAGCTCAAGCTCGGACGTGGACCGTCGGCTGGTCCTCCACACAAAACGGGAAGTCTTTCTGCCCCCTCCCCCTCGACGCACTGGCCCCATCACTTCACTCGCCGTGCACCTCTCGGCTGTAATGCTTGAGGCGCGAAAGCCGCACGCCGAATTGTAGACCACTACGGAAAATTATTCCGTGGCCAGTTTCAGCAAGCAGTTCGTCGAATATTGGGATGGAGGCGTCCATGTCCTTGTGAATGAAGACATGATGAGCAGAGTTGTTCGCACCTCGTTTGCTTCTGGTGTTGAACGGAGGGTCCGTCAACAGCACCTGATCGTAACCCTCCTGGCAATCATCCGATTCGTCAACGTGATAACTAACGAGGTCGTCAAAAGTGCGGCTGTGGACACGGCGGTCCGACATCATCACACCGAGCAGCTTTGCGAGAAGGTCAGCCGATGGATCATCCTCGCGGAGCGACTCATCTGACACCTCGTCTGGCGGCGAAAATGGGATCATGCGGTTGGTAGGTTGGTTGTGGTGCTCCACGAAGGGGGTCGTTCAGCTCTGGCACTAATGGGTTGAGAGTAGACCAGAAAGCCTCACTAGTTTGCCCCGTACGACTGTGTGCGACCAAATCCATCATTTTGTTGTCGCTACCGTCCAGTTCCAAATCCATCTCCACTTTCAGTCAGGAAGACGAAGAACAAGGAGGCTGCGCAGATGGTCTCACAATGGGCGTGGTGCTCGACAGTGTCTCACGCTGACGACGACGCGGTCTGGTCTCTTCTGATTGCGAATCCAGCAGCTCCGATTCCGCCTCGATAACCTCTGAACAGGCACCATCATCTTCAGGCGCTTCAGAGCGAAGCCCGAATCCCTCCCGGATACCCCCGCTCAAGTCTGCAACGACCCTTGGCGAGTGTGGTCATCGCGCGACTCAGAGCGGTTCAGATACGGCTAGTTGCTGCAGTGCTTAACATCGTACAGAGTTTCGTTTGTAATGATGGCTTCTAAGCTCGACAGGAGCAGACTGGTAACCGCCCGCATTGCCGCATCCTTCTCAGCAGGTCGGCCACAGCCTACCGTACTGCTCGTACTCTCCTCTATACTTGCTAGCCCAATCCCTCGCAGCGTGGTCTCCTGCGTGGTGGGTGCAAGGCCATCATCGCGTGACTTCAAAGCCACAAAGTTCTGAACGCGGGGACGAAACAAAAGGTAGAGTCCAACGAACACTTCGCACTCCAAAACTCCCACCGCCATCTCCAGCGTTGTCCATGCCCAAGTTAGCAGCTGCACATCTAACGCGAAACGATTTCCGCTTTGATTTATCTTCTTCGAAGCGAATAGACGTTTGCTGCCGCGCCTCGAGTGGCATACGGTGATCCCGTGGAAGGACATCACAACCTCGATGGTTCTGGGGCGGCTAACAGAAAAGGTTCCTGGCAGACCTACTTCCCGAACTTTGCTGACCTTAGAGGGAATGAGCTTCGTGCCCACAATAAGGGACACCCCATGGTTCTCCTGCCTCAGGGCCACGTCCAAGATCTCCCCAATCCTCTTGTTTTTTCTGGCCAGCAAGAAGATTAACAGCGCTGCGCGCACTATCCGCTTCATCTGCTCGCTGCCCAGCTCGCGAGAGACCGGGTCGTCGCTCTCGATAGAAGCGCGGAAGGTGCTGGGAGGGTTGCGCTGCATGCTTTTCATTGCGGCATTTTCCTTGATCGCCATTGAGGCCTCGTCGTCTGCTGCGATGACAGAGTGTAGGATGGCCGACATGTGGAGCTTCGTGGGGTCAAACTTCGCGGTCACCTCAGATGAGGAGAGAACGGCAATGAAGGCAAGCAAACACACGCCGGATGGCCCGCGGTCGGCTGAGTTCAGTCGGCGCCTTGGTTACAGTGCGGTGAGGACCAAAACCGGGAAAGAACCCGATGAATGCTGTGAATGCAAGGTGCGAGGGGCAGAGTGTCGCAAGCAAAGCAAGGAGATCTACGTGGACCGAAGTACAGGGAGTAGAGACGAGGACGACGCAAGGAAAGCAGGGGAGACCCCTCCGATAAATCGATATCAGGAGGGTGTAAGGTGTCGTGCTGCGAGAGCAGGTGTGTGCCGTTTGTATTGCGGATAGGGAGGGCAGCGGCTAGGAAAACGAAACACTCCCACACCCTCATGTTTCTGTTCAGTAACAGCACCTATGAACAGTGGCGCCCCCTTCACGAAACTTGGCAAAATAAGTAGATTATTTAGGGTGCGGTGGGAGGTCACTAGTGACAGGGGCTGAGATTTACACTCGTGAAATCAGAAGAGCAGATGGATGTGCGAAGTTTAACCTGAAAAACAAAATCCCTCTGCCCATGTAACTTCACATGTGCAGATCTCAACCCCTGTCACTAGTGACACCACACTGATCATATAAATTACATACTTTTCAAACGTGAAATGCAGTACTTGCGGCGTGCTCAGAATTGCTTATTTTCGTGTGCGACGATATTTGCGGCCAACCGTACACGTTGAACCTTTCCTGGCCGTCATGTCCGTACCCCTCCCGCGCTACCACTTTCTTCTCTCCGTCTTTCCATTTTGTACCGTCTGCCGTGTACCCTCACGCGCACACGGATCCTTACTCGTCTTGACCGCCTTCACATTATAAAATCCCTCCTCCTTCATTGCCATTGTTAATCCTTTCTCGCAAGTGGCGTAACTCCGCAATAACCGACAAACTTCCTATCACGACCTCCACGCGCGACCCGCTCACGTTGGCCACGGAGCTGCAGCCGGGGATACAGTCGGAGCCGTAATCGCAGCCAGTGGCGACAGAGGAGGAGTACCGGGCCGAAGTAAGCGTCTACCCCTCACCATCGCAGACGCCACCACGCAAACACAGGCGCCGCGACGACTCAAGCCAGGCGCGCAGTTCGTCCGACCACTCTCTGGCACCAGAGATTGTGGAGGGTGAGGACTGCGATGTGGTTGCCGTGGAGGTCGAGGAGCAGCCGTTGTCGTGTCGGACTTCCTCAAAGGCCGACTACGAGTCCACCGAGGTCAACATATATATTGCGCAGACCATACAGCCGCAGCACGTTCTTCGCGAAAGTACGGACGCCACCATCGACTGCCTCCAGGCCAGCATGGTTGAGCGCGGCTATAAGTACGATCTTGGCGTCATGTCGGTCACAGTGCGCCGGTACGACAATCCCGCGCTTCCCGATATCGCTGATGAGACCATAAAAGACTACACGGTGTTGCGAGAAGGTTTGAAGTGTGCTACGGTGGACGGCCTTGATCGCCGCTACGCTGTCCTTGGCCTGTAAGAGTGAAAGGACGGCACGGCATGGGCTCGCGAGCGCCTCCGCGTGCGTCTTGTCCGTAGGAAGGATGGACGGGGCATGATGGATACGGAAATCATGCGCGAAGGGTCCCAGTAGAACACCTCCGCCGGACTGCTCCACATCGACAAGTCGTTCTTCCACGACCTCATCAGTGTCATTCGCTTCATGCAGGCTCTCGCCGTGGAGAAATACATGGACCAACTGGCGTTGATTCAGAAGGGAGCCGGGGAAGCAATGACGAAGACCATTCTGCTTCCAGCAACCTGCCTGTCGGCGATCCGCCACTAAGTACGCGTAGCTAAGATTTTTCTCCGAGACTCAGGCCTCGCGATAGTGCTGTGCGACCTGACCTTCGACACCTCGACCTCCAAAAAGCTCGGCGTCACTCACCTTGATGACCAGCATCTATGGTCAGAAAGCCCTCAGATCGTAGCTCTATTCATCACCTCCGCGTCGCGGTTCATCAACAACGCGGACGGCGACGGGAAGTTTAAATCTGAAGCATTCTACGCGCGCGCGCGCCAGCTTTTCCGATTCTGCATACATACGTTTGCGAAGTATGGCAAGGGGAAAGACCAGGGTTATGACGACTTTCTGGGGACGGACATTGCTCAATCGAGACTCCTCAGCAATTCCGTCAAAGAGCTCTATCTGAACCAGATGCGCCTCTTCTCCGAGAGAGACAACGACTTTTCAGGAGATCTGGAGGAGCCCAACAAGACGCGTGCTACGGACGTCGCGAATAAGCTAACTGAGCACTTTGCTTCTTGGCTCAGCAAGCTTGCCGCCCCAGCTCGCGTGACGACCCCAGCTGCTGTGCCTTCTACACGCCGCTCTGCCCGGCGTGCTCCTGCCTCCGGCGCGACCGTACTCGAGCCTGCAGTCCGTGCGCCGAGGGCCCCAGGAGTGATGCCCGCGACAAAAGCATTTGCCAGGGAGACAACGGCTGCACCTTCCTCACGGTCAACGCCTGGAATTGTGGAGATTGTGCACTCGGAGAAGTCTGGTGCAGTGAAAAGGGCAGTGTGGCAGTCGAGACCAGGGGTCGCTGAGAAGACCAACGCGGCCGAGGAGAACAAGGGTCAGCGTGAAGGTGCCCCGTAGATGTTCGACGACAACGTTCCGAGCTAGCTGCCGGTCGGCACTGCGGACAAGCCTGTGGTGCTTGAAAAAACACCTGACACTTTGGAAAATCTGGCATACGTCGACCTGCCAGATCACGAAGAAAAGGAGTTGCGGGTATGGATGGCGAAAGACCCGCACCCCATGCTGTGGATGCTTCCCATCTACATACCCTTTGAGCACCGGGCACACTTGTACCTCTCCATCAAGGACGTCGTAGCCATGCATAGGTTCCAGTTCATCATGGGGAGCTACGTGTACTTTACCGAGCTTGAGGGTATCGATGTGGGTCCGGACATCTGGAAGCCCGATCGGCCTCAGACAAACTTCTGGAGGAACGTAGCAGACAAGGGTGACGACTATGGTAGAGGATATGCCTACTTTGAGAGGCGACATGGTGAGCTTCAGCGCCTCGGCTATACGTGCCTTGAGAATTTTGCGGACTCTTGCGGCATTCCCCCTGGAACCCTCGAGCCCCTGATGTTGACGCGCAGGTGGAAGCTTTCCGCCGGTAACAAGT